>PVKC010018138.1:0-19814 GCA_004027635.1 Crocidura indochinensis
TCCCACATCCCTAATCTGCCCCTTTACAGATAAAAATAAATTTACTTCATGTTGCTTGTTAAAAAAATGTTTTAAACTATGTAAATACATAATTTCAAATGTAATACATTATATCAAATAGTGATTTTATTTTATTATGTAAAGATGTTAATGGAAACATTATTGTTGGGAAATTGTATAAGTAATAAATAAGAAAAAATGTATAAAATAAAAATAAAAATACTGATAATAAAGGAAAAAAAAGAAATAAAAAGTGTACCTAGTACTATCATTATGATTATGAGCCAATTGGTATCATATATTCTTTTTGCTACATGCAAGTTTCCCATAATCAATTTCTGACTTCAAGAAAAGAACACAACAACATAGTCTTTCAACATAGTCTTTTCAATTACTCTTTCCTTTCTGCTTCACTCTCCTCTCTACTAGGACAGTTGCATTAGTAAAAAGCACTTTATAATATTTAATTTTTAAGATACCTTCCTTGACCCTATCTCCCTTTCTGGTTACTACATCATGTTTAAGTTCCCTTTAAATTTCAAACGATCTTAAATGAATTGTTTCTTTGTTCTCTTACTTTTCATTTTATCTCATACTCATTCTAATTTGCTTCTCCTAAATACATATTCATCGAGGTCACCAGCTATGTTCATGGAGACCCTGAAGATTGTTTCAGAAATACTTTTCCTTTCTTTTCAGTAGATTATCTATAAAATCTTTTGGTAAGTGAATATCAAGATACAAGCCATTGAGCACTTAACATATTCTAGTAAATCACTGCATCTGTGTAGCAATTGCAATTGGGTTTACTATTGACTTACCTCCTGCCATGCTAAAATCTTCTCCAGGATCTTGGCATTTTCTATAGGTGATGTGGTGATATAAATAGAGATATTATTAAAAAATGAATCTTACATAACTTTAAATATTTGGTATGTATGGTTGGGCACACCCTACAGTACTGTGGAGATATTATTAGTTCTGTGCCCAAAAGTAAACCATGGCAGTGCTCAGGGACCGGAATATGGTGCCAGGAACTGAAAGCAGCCATATGCAAGACATGCCTTATTTTCTGTACAATATGTATATATATATATATATATATATATATATATATATATATAGCCCCACAACCTTTAAATCTTTAACAATGGCACCCAAAGATAGTTGTTGTTCCCTTTAGATTTATTTTCCTTACTATCTTTGTCCTGGAAGAGAAGTAGGGAGGACAGCAGTTTTATTTGTTTCCACTTATCCTTCCACACCATGATGTATTTTATTTCACAGAGCAAGAATTACAAGATCTATCCACATATATAATTCCATTGTGTACTTAGAATAATAAAATAACTATTTGGTGGTAACATTGTAGTTAGACTTCAATTAGGACCCAGTTCAATACCTAACTTCAAAAACCATTCATACATTGCCTCCTGTGAGTTCCTTATCATACTGCCAATAATTTATGTATGTTCTTAGGTTGCAGAGAACGAAGACATGAAATAAGTTATTCAAGGTGAATGTAGACAGGCAATCTTTCCATGAATGTTTTTAGCTAAGATTATCATCAGTATAGTCTCTATATCAAATGAGCACTGTGTATAATGCAGCTGTAAACATTAAGAGCATGCTTTCATTCATGCTGCTGTTATAGCAATGTGAGGCTTTTAGATTTAAACAGGAAGCTGCAAAATGATTGATTAAATCAGTGTTTAACTGAGGAATTTTTGTAATTGTTCTTATTTAGGTCTTGGATTAACATTGTGCAAACATTTGTATCTAGTAATAATTTAGTCTTATGTGTTATCTTAAATTTATGTATAAATATATGGCAATAAAATGAGCTTAATAGGAACCAATTGCTATATAGCAAATAGTTACACAAGAGTAAATTTTATACAATCCAAAGATCAAATACTAAACTTTAGCATTTAAAAATATCTTTATGGGGCCGGGCAGTGGCGCTGCAGGTAAGGTGCCTGCTTTGCCTGTGCTAACCTAGGACAGACCGCGGTTCGATCCCCTGGTTCCCCATATGATCCCCCGTGCCTGCCAGGAGCGACTTCTGAGCAAATAGCCAGGAGTAACCCCTGAGCGTCACCGGGTGTGGCCCAAAAACCAAAAAAAAAAAAAAATCTTTATGATTTCTATAATAGGCACTAATTCCTTCTGTGGGTAGTTATTTGAGAACTTAATTTTACATACATCATATTTCAGCATATAAATCATACCAGAAAATGCAAGTTTACTCAGTTGTGCATACTTCAGATCCCCTTCAACCAAGTTACTTAAGTACTTTGTGTCTTACCATCTGGCCAAGATGTCAAGATGTCATTGCCCAGTGTAAAACATGGGACAGTGGAAAGGAAGGAGAAATGGTGCAGCAACTCAGAAAAAAAGGGGGGACTTAAATTCTTTTTACTAAGCTTTGCAGATGCTAATTGGTTCACCTCAGAATTCTGACCAATGTTAGGCACTTGTTATGTGGATTGCTACAGTTGAAACCAAATGACTCTTGGAATCAGGAATTCAGGTACTTTTCAGTGTTGATTTGGGGTCAAAGACCACCATTTCTATTGCTTTACTAAGGTTTCCTTTCAGGGACCACTTCAAAGGAGTGTTTATCTCAAGTTTGTATTTTCCAACAGAGTTATTAATCAGACCCATCTCCATGTCCACTGTGGGTGAGGCAGGCATAGTTCCTGCCTTCAGCCTTGCCAGGAGGGTAGTAAGCCATTTGTTTTTCTTGGCAGATACCTTTGTCTGCATGTGATTCCTTCTCTTTTTTCCCAGACCATGATATTCATATTCTGTGAAGGCTAGAGAACCTTCAGGAGTTCCCTCTACCTTGTCTGCATTCTGTAGCAAGCACCATATAATAGTTTAATCTATTCTGGTTCTTGGTTTCCACTAAAGCAACTGATATAACATCATCTGAATTCAAACAAGTCATACAACCATCTTCATCTGTGAAGAATAAAAAGAACTTAATATATAGTCTATTTTATTTTCTTTCTAATTACATGATAAGGAAAAAATTAATTCCAATGTTATGTATTAGTTTATCAAACATTTATGAGGGCCACTAAAATAAAAAATAAATAAGACATTCACCTATTCTTGAGATATTGTTGTCTAGCAGGAGAATAAAATATTACTGAGAAGGTGGAGTGTGCTACATTAAAGAGTAAAGTGTGTGAATGCACAGAGGTGAGATAATAGGTGGGTCATTCAGTTCATTAGCTTTGAAGTTGTTTTGTTTGGTTTGTTTTGATTCTGGGTCATAACCAGAGTTTTTAGGTCTTACACTTGACTCTGCTCAGAGATCGATCATACTGGAGGATTCAGGAGACAATATGGGATACCATGACTGAATGCAGTTTCATGTGTGGAAGGCAAGTACCCTGCCTGCTGTACAGTTGCTCTGGAGTCAAGGCCATCTTAATGATTATTCAGTCCTAGATGGCCCCTTTGATCTAAAATACTTACCCTTTCATTCAGAAGTATCTTCATCAGCTGAAGTATCCTTTAGTAATGCATTCCTTTTGTGAGGCAATCATTTATTAAGGTAATATTTATTGCCTGAACACATATGCTAGACTTCATTCTATGCACGGATGACCAAGCACTGAATGAGAGGGTTTTTTTTTACTGTTTTTGTTTCTATAGTTGATTTATATTCTAATGTAAGTGAGACAGATACAGTGAACAACTAAATTTATGTCAGGTGTAACAAGCACTATAATGGGAAATTCAGCCAAAAAAAAAGCTAAAAGAGTAATAGTGGTGGTGAAAGGAGCTGTTATTTTAGACGGTGTGTCTTTTCAAACAGGGCAAAATTCAAGTAGGAGACTAATTAATATAGTCAATGTATTATGTGGCTATCTCAGAAAGAAGATGACAGAAAATAATAGGGACAAAGACCATTCCCCAGGAACTGGTTCAGATTGAGGGACAGTTAGACAACCCAGGTGCCTGACCCTCATCAGTTGTCCACCATGGGGCAAGTAAAACATAAAACCATTACATTAGGTGACAAATTATAACTAGCATTGTTTTTTTTTAGGTTGTGGCAAACTGCTTATGACCAGAGAACAGTAGGTTTGATAAAGAAGAAAATGGCATAAAATGCAATAATAAAAACTAAAATAATATTAATTACTATTATTATTGTCATAAGTGTTGGATCATGTTATTATAGGGAATTTATTAAGTACCATGCACTATTCTTTTTTATTAAATATCTTTATTTAAGCACCATGATAACAAATACATTTGTTGTTGGGTTTTAGTTATAATAAAGAACACCACCCTTCACCAGTACAACATTCCCACCATCAGTACCCCCTAACTTTCTCCACCTGTTGCCTGTGTTTGAGACAGGCAGTATATTTCTATACTATCTCTGAAAGGAGGAATGAAAGAAAGTGGTCTAGAATATATACATAAACAAATTTCCCATATATATACATATATATAGCATGCTATCCCATAAAATATGCTTCCATAAAATAAAGAGGATAGAAATTGTACAGGATACCTTCACAGATCACATGGCACTGAAATTAAAATAAACTACAAAGGAACACAGAAGGAAAACTTAAATACCTGGAAATTAAACTGTTCACTACTGAACAACCAGTGGGTCAGGGATGAAATCAAAGAGGAAATCAAAACATTCCTGGAAACAAACTTGAATGAAGATACAAATTATCAGAATTTGTGGGACACAGCAAAAGCAGTACAAAGAAGAAATTTTATAGCTTTTCAAGCATACATGAGGAAAGAAGAAGGGGTCTACATAAATTAATGACACACCTTGTAAAATTAGAAAATAATCAACAAAATGAACCAAAACTAGATAAGCAGAAGGAGTAGAAATTAGTGAAGTGGAAATACAAAGAACAATCCAAAAGATCAACAAAAGCAAAAGTTGGTTCTTTGAAAAAATAAACAAGATTGATAAACCACTAGCAAAACTCACAAGTATGGGAGAGAGAAAAATTTAATAAACCAAATTAGAAATGAACAAGGGGAGATCACTATGGGTATTGCAGAGATTCAAAGAGTAATCAGAGACTTCTTTGAGAAACTCTATGCCACAAAACAAGAAAACCTGGAAGAAATGAATAAATTCTTGAACTCTTCAATCTTCCACGGTTCAATCAGGATGATCTAACCTTCTAAACAGACCCATCACTATTGAGGAAATTAAAAAGGTAATCAAAAGTCTTCCCCAAAACAAAATCAAAGGCCCAGATGGGTTCACTAATGAATTCTTTCAAACCTTTTGAGAGGAACTAATACCAACCCTTTTCAGGTTCTTAAAGGAAATTAAAAAAACATAAACATTACCAAATAGTTTAGATGAAGCTAACATCACCCTAATACTAAAACCTGACAGAAATGCTACAAAGAAAGAAAGCTACATGTTGAGACACAAAGTTGCTAAACCCGTGGCTGATATATCCAGCCATGAGCTGTGGGGGAGGCCTTGGCAACAAGCATCCGCAATAAATGATTCAAACAAATATGTTTGGTGGGATCTAAGGTTTGGCCAAAAGAGCCTAATTCTCCCTCGTTTGATCTCTCTCTCTCCTCTCTGTCTGTCTGTCTCTTTCTCTGACTCCCTGTCTGTGTCTTCTTTTCTGTCCCTGTCTCTGTCTTTCTTCTTCTTCCCCTTGTCTCTGTCTTCTCTTCTGTCCCTTCTCTGTCTTTCTTCTTCTTTCCCTTGTCTCTGTCTTCTATTAATCCACTTACACCTTCTTCTTATTCTCTAGCAATCTCTCTTAGCTTCTGTCTCAGGGCTCCCTCTCTCGGATCTTCCTTCTCCGGGCTCTCTAGCTAGCTCCTCCCTCTCTGGGCTCCTCCCCCCTTACATCCTCTCTCTCCAACTGTCACTCTCCAACTGCCTCTCCTTTGGCCTCCCCTTCAAATTTTATTTCTCTTCATACCAAAATAAATACAAAATATTCTACAGCTACAGACCAATTTCTCTGATGAACACATATACAAAGATCCTCAATAAAACCCTAGCAAGGGGCCAGAGAAATAACATGGAGGTAGGGCATTTGTCTTGCATGCAGAAGGACAGTGGTTCAAATCCCGGCAGCCCATATAGTTCCCCGAGCCTGCCAGGAACGATTTCTGAGCATGGAGCCAGGAGTAATCCCTGAGCGCTGCTGGGTGTGGCCAAAAAATAAAACAAACAACAACAAAACAAAACAAAAAAGATTAAAATTCTTAAAAAAAAAACTAGCAAATAGGATTAATGGCTAATCAAGAAGATCATAGACCATGACCAAGAAGATGGTCATGCAAGGATGATTTAATATATATAAATCAATCAACATAATACACAATATCAACAAAAGAAAAATAAAAAACCATATGATCATAACAATAGATGCAGAGAAAGCATTTGATAAGTTCCAACAATCATTCATAATAAAAATTCTCAACAAGATGGGAATGGAAAGAACTTTTCTAAGTATTGTCAAGGCCATTTATCACAAGTCAATGGCAAATTTTATTCTCAATGGAGATAAACTAAAAGTCTTTTCTCTAACATCTGGCACAAGACAAGGCTGCCCCCTCTCACCACTCCTATTCAACATAGTACTTGAAGTACTTGCCATAGCAATTAGGCTAGAACAAGATATCAAAGGCATCGAGATAAGAAAGGAAGAAGTCAAGTTCTCACTATTTGCAGATGACATGATATTTTCTTTTTGTGCTCTGGTATGTGTTTATTTCAGGACCAAGATTATTATATGGTACTTGTCTGTATTGCTGTAGTGCTCAATGGATATTTTATTTGATATTTTTCTTTATATTGTTGTGGTGTTTCAATTCCTTTTTTCCTTTCCTCTCTCAAACTGAGGCTGAGAGCCTTTAAAAGACTCCACCCATTTTCGGCTTATTTGATTTTTACCCCATTTTATTGCTTTTCTTTTCTTCAAACAAAACCATATAACTTGAACTATCTAGTTCCACCTCTCAAATAGAGGGGGAAATAAGGGAGGGTACCAGGACCAAACAGACATATGATCACTAAATAGTAAACTAGACACAGAGGGGACCACTTATTCTAGCAGCCCAGGGGAATGAGGGAAGGGGTATGAGATGCAAGATGGGAATGGGGGTGGAGGGAGGACAAATTTGGTGATGTGAATTCCCCTGGTTCAATGTTAATATGTACCTAAACTATTACTGTGAAAGATATGTAAGTCAATATGGTCAAAATAAAATTTATGTTTAAAAAATACCTAAAGACTCTACTGAAACATTTCTAGAAAAAATAGATTCATATAGCAAAGTAGCAGGCTACAAAATTAACATGCAAATATCAATAGCCTTCTTATACACAAATAATGATAGAGAAGAAATGAACATTAAAAAAATCCCATTGACACCATAAAAAGATCTGGGGGAGTGAAAAAGAGCATGTACAGAGCCTGTGGTTATTCCCATGACATTATGCTTCAAGGGTATAGAACCCCTGTATCTATTAAGTCAAGGAATTCCCTTTCTAATCGTTTCAATATTTACTGTGCCTGTGCAAAAAAATAATAAAGCACAATTTCTTTTTTTTCTGTATTTCACGCTCATGATTATTGTTTGGTAGTTGTCTTTATTGCTTGGTGCTTTTTTGTAGTCGCTGGTTTCAGGGGGGTTTTATTTGTTTGATTTGTTGTTATTGTTGTTATTGTCAATGTAATTTTGTTTTTTGTTTTTCTGTTTCATTTTTTTGTATTTTTTGTCTTTTTGTCATGCTTTTTTTTCATTCCTTCTTCTAAATTGATATTTATAACCTCTATATGGACTCCTCCATTTTTGTGTTTGCCTTTTTTTGTTTGTTTTTGTTTTCTTTCCTTTTTTTCTTTTTCCTTTTTTTTTCTTTTCTTTTCAAACAGAACCACATAACAAGAATCATCTTGTTCTGACTCATAATTTGAGGAGGGGAAATGGATGATACCAAGACCAAACAAATTTATGAACATTGAATAGAAATTAAAAAAATTGATCAGATTTAAACACCAAATCTAAAGCCAATGACAACAGAACCGATACCCAATCTACAACAAGCTAGACACAAAGGGGGCACAGGAGGGGGATATGGGATGCATGCTGGGAACAGGGGTGGAGAGAGGACAATACTGGTGGTGGGAATTCTCCTGATTCAGTGTCACTATGTACCTAAAAAATTACTGTGAAAGAACCAAAATTAACTTTGGTCACAATAAAAATTATTGAAAAAAATAAAATAAAATTTTCCATACGGGGGAAAATCCCATTGACGTTAGGGCCACACAAACTCAGATAGCTTGGAGTCAACTTAACTAAAGATGTGAAGGACCTATAAAAATTTTTACAAAACACTGTTTCAAGAAATAAAAGAAGACAAAAGGAAAATAAAACACATACCCTACTCATGGATTGGTGGGATCAACATCATTAAAATGGCAATACTTCCCAAAGCATTGTACAGATTTTGCAATTTCTCTAAGAATAACCAGGCACTGTGAGGTTACACATACGTTAACTCATTCTCTTATTAATAAATTTTCCATATATTTTCTTGAATAGTCTGATCAGACCAGTTCACAACATGAGGTCAGTTCAGCTTGCTCATATATGGCACAACCAAGAAACACAATGCTCCTACCTGCCAGCTCTCCCCTTTCCTTGACTTCTAGCAATAATGTACCCCCTTAAGTAGGTGAAGCAGTGTTTTTGTGTGGTTAGCTCACTTGGGTATTTTGTGTGGATCTATAGATGACCTTGAGGAAGTACAGTTTAGCAGAAACATTTTTTTAGCAGAAATATGTTTAGCAGAAAATTGGACAGTCTGAGAGCAACTAACCTTCTTCATATTTATATTCATGCCATTGATTTACCTATTCAAAGGATGATCTTCTTACATAAAAATATATAAGAACTCTTGTTCAATCCTGATGACAAACTTCTAAAGTAGTTAACAAAATTCTAGTTAATAATAAATATATAGATCTTCTGGCAGAAAAATGACCAACTCTGCCACCATATTCCAGAATAAATTAATGGTCAGTGATACCTCCCAGATAGTCTGTTTTGGGATGCTACCTCTGTGGCATTATTAGAAAGGAGAGGTGACAGATTCCCCTTTCTGCATGAACTATAGCAGCCCCACATGATCCCCAACACTTTCGGACACAAAGGGCCCAGCTGTGACTTAAACTTATCAAACATCCAAGCCACCTCATTTCTTTATATTTATCAATCCTAGACACTACAGCTGCATGTAGTGTCATCCCAGTAGTATCACAAGAAATTGAATGGGAAACGTACACAGTACTCTACCCACTATAGTTGAGCCTAACCTGTAGTTCAGAAGATGCAACTAGCAACAAACCTAGTTCAATAAATCCTGAGAAGACTTTAGCAATACCATGAAGAGATATATGATCATTTCAAATTGGCCTGTGTTGATCTAAGATTTGATGATTCTAGTTGCCTATGTGTTGTAACAAGCAATATGAAGTAAATTTGTGCCTGCATGGCAGCAGGCTATGGTGGTGGTAGGGTGTCTGGGGATGCTGGTGAAGGGATAATCACACTGGTGGTGGTATTGCTGTTGGAGCAGCTAATGCCTGAAATGACTGTATTTTGAACACTTGGTAACAGTGTATAGTAAAAATTAGGAATAAATAATTTATAAATAAATTGCAATATGACCTGGATACCAATTGTTTTTGGAGTATTTTGAGATTTAATGTGCAGATAGAGTTGAGATCTAGATTATATAATTGAAATACATAAAATTGTCAAAAAGAATATACAGTATAAAGATAAATATCCATGCTATTATCATTGAACATCTATTATAAAGCACAAGTTTTAACAAGACCCAATAGCTCACAGGAAGCATTCTTGGCTCTATGATGAGAAATGGTCCCGAGTAGTGCTCAGAGGACCATACATGGTTCCAGGGATTCAAACCAGGCTGGTGACTACATTCAAGACAAGTACCCTACCTTCTGCACTATCTCCACAACATATCCTATTTTATAAATTAAAATCTTTTCAGTCGATTATTAGTGTTTCTTTTCTTTTTCCACATTGTCCTCCCAGAATGAGAGCATACAAATGAACTATTAATCAGGGTGATATATGTTGAGTTGCCTACCTTTTGCTTTCTTTCATTAAACTTCTAAGCTGACTTTTATTTTGAATTTGTTTAAATTAAAATGAAGGAAATAAAGTCATTTAAAGGACAACGGATTGCAGCATAGTACCAACTTTTCCCTAAGAGAATTTAATGTATCTAACTATTTATTAAGTTCCAAACATGAGCTACAGAGGTTTTTTTGTGATTGAAAAAATAAAATAATGTGAGCTACCATTCATACAAACTTTCATTTGGAACAGACTCTCTCCCAGATTTAAAGAACAATACAGCTGAGCTACAAGCTACTGATTCTGACTTCATCTTATGTTCCTCTTCTTTCTTTAAATATCAGCATGAAATATTCCAAAATACATCCAAGTCAAGCAGTGAAATAAAATATCTCTCCCATAAAAATAATTTGTTCACATTGCCAGGCCTTGTTAATACCTCAGTATTGAATTTGGTATTAAATATTAGTGAAAGGATACTTTAGTTAGGATTATTAAGCTACAAAATAACAGCTATTAGAAATTCATGAGAACACTGTGTATGACAACAGCAAAATAAAATACTAAAAATACTTGTAGTCTAGTTTTTCAAATTATTGTGGAAATTAGATATCCCTGGATGGTTTTTTTTTAATAGGTCTGTTTTGGGTCTGCTTATTAAGAAATTATAGTAGAAAAGTCTTGCTTGGGATAAGAGCTCAGGTCAAAACCAGGGGACAGCCTTGTCATTTTTATCCACAAATGCACCAATAATATAATATGATATTATTCCTTTTCTGCATAGGGACACTAAAATTGGGAAATTGTATGTAGAAACAAATTCTTATCTAATAGGTTAAGAACCCACAAATTTTATAATATAGGAGTACCTTCCATCCTAAGCATTTGTCATGGGGACTTGACTTAACTCATGTGATTGGACATTGACCGTCCAACCCCAAGGCCCAAGGCCCAACCCTAGAACTGGCATAGTTCCCTGCACCAGCACCAGCAATCAAATCCCGCTCCCCATTCTGAGGCCCTAGTACTGCTCTGGGCCTAACTTGAGCCAGGTAGTAGGTTCATATGACACCCTTATGAAGATGAAATAGCAACAATCTTGATCTAAGGTTGCCGTACCTCATTACCTAATGGTGAGAAAAATTCAGAAGACCCTTCATCCTAGGATCTGTGCAAAAACCAAGATCATTCATTACAGAAGTCTGACTATGACAACCACGACTGAACAGAATGTTTCCTGGTATCATAAAGAAAGATCTTGATATTTGACAACTAACATGTCCAGAGACTGTACTCAAAATCATGACAGTATGCTTCAAGTCTAGAAACATTCTGTATCTCTTAGGCCAAGAAAATTTCCTTTCTAATTTTCCCAGTATTTACTGCGTCTATGCAAATCAAACAAACAAAATTTGCCACATCAACCACCCTTTTCTTTCTTTCTTTTTTTTTCTTTTCTTTTTTTTTGGGGGGGGGGGTCACACCCGGCAGTGCTCAGGGGTTACTCCTGGCTCCATGCTCAGAAATTGCTCCTGGCAGGCATGGGGGACCATATGGGGCACCGGGATTCGAACCGATGATCTTTTGCATGAAAGGCGAACGCCTTACCTCCATGCTATCTCCCGGGCCCCTCTTTCTTTCTTTTTTAATTTTATTTATATTTATAGCTTCTAGACAGAGGCTCCAGCACACTTTTTTTAAAAGAACCATAGAACATGAATCATCTTGTTCTTCATCATATTTCTTTGTTTTCCTACAGATTGAGAAAAACAAAATGGATGGGATCCAGAGGCAAAGCAGTCTCAAGTGCATTGAGTGGAAACAAAAAAGTGGTCAGACTTAAATATCAAACACAAAGTCAACAGAAATAGAATCAAGAGATCCAAACTACAACAAGCTATACACAAAGCGGATCTGTTACACTAGCAGTTCAGTGGACTAAGAGTGGATGTATGGGATGCATGCTGGGAACTATGTGGAGGGAGGTCAACACATGTGGTGGGAATGGCCCTAGTTCACTGTCACTATGTACCTGAAATATAGTTGTGTAAGACTTGTAATTCACATTGTTCTCAATAAAATTTAAAAAAAACTCAAAAAAAAGTTTAGAATTAAAAAAAGAAACATAATATGGCATGTGACTTTTTTTTTACTTCTTTCTTTCTTTTTCTTTCTTTCTTTCTTTCTTTTTGGTTGGTTGTTGGGCCACACCCAGTGGTGCTCAGAGCCACTTCTGACTCTGCATTCAGAAATCGCCCCTGGCAGGCTGGGGGACCATATGGGATGCTGGGAATTAAACCAGGTCCCTCCCTGGTTATACCCTACTGCTGTGCTATCTCTCCGGCTCCAATATACCATGCCTTTATCCCATGAAATAGCATATTGGGATATTTTCTAACAAAGCATAATTTTAACTTTTGCTTATTGAAAAAACTTGTTTATAATACAATGTTTTCTATTAAATCGTAGTGACATGTGTCAAAGAAAATCATTAGCAAACTATTTGGTTCATAGCACCTAAGGCAATATTTAGTAACTTAACCTTTGTAAGATTTCAACAATTAGTACTTCTTATCACATTAAGAATTTTTTTTTTTTTTTGGTTTTTGGTTCACACCCGGCAGTGCTCAGGGGTTACTCCTGGCTCCATGCTCAGAAATTGCTCCTGGCAGGCACAGGGGACCATATGGGGCACCGGGATTCGAACCGATGACCTTTTGCATGAAAGACAAACGCCTTACCTCCATGCTATCTCCTGGGCCCCACATTAAAAATTTTTAATTATTGTAAGGAGAGTTTTGTTTACATTTATTTAAAAACTAAATACAAAACTTGCAGGTCTGGCCTTCAGCAAAATTCCTGAACAAAGATAGCATGCATTTAGCAACCTTGTGTAGAAGAGGAAAATATTAAAATAAAGACTTCCAAGTAAGGCAGGGTATTTACAGATGAGGCATATGCTGGCAACTGGCTAAGTTTAGAACAGCAGAGGAGCATTTAGATTTGTTTCCTGTAGAACTCTGGGACTGATGAGGTGATGTTTATACAAATGTTTGGATGAAGTCACTGAGATATTTTTACTAGATGTTCAGATATGTTACTAATCTCTCTCTGTTTCTTTCCACCACATTAGGTTAGTAGGACCAGAGAACAAACATGGAATAATTTCTTCCTCTAATTCTAATATCTTTATTAATCCTTATTTAAATCTTGTCAATAGCTTTTTTATCTTATTGCAATATCCCAATAATAGCAATAAAAATCAACATCTTACTCTTTTGCTAAATATATGTGATCAGTCTGCAAAGTAGCAAACTATGATTAAATATTTTCTTTTATTTACAAAGGCAAATAAGTTTAGATTTTCCTTGAAAGGAACCTCCATGTTTTCTATCCTTTCAAATATACCTTTCATTATATATTTTTCTCAATAAAATATCCTATTTACAATTACCAAAATTTATAATGACTTTTATATGTGCTTCTAACACATGTTCAGAATTTATAGTAACAATAAATAAAATAATGTAAATAAAATAAAATAAAATAAAATAATGTAAGTTTCTCCTTTACTAAAATTATGTTTGTAATGTCACGGAATTATTCACTTCTATTTAGTATCAATGTTTGACAATATTCATTGAATAATATTTTGTTTACTGTATAATTATTCTGCAGCTTTATGTTTACTACTCTAATCTGATTTTTACTCCAAAATATTGTTTATTTCAGAACATTTTTATGTAACACATAAACATTATATTTTGGGTCAGAGTGGTGGCGTGGAGCCGTAAGGTGTCTGCCTTGCAGGTGCTAACCTAGAACGGACTGTGTTTCAATCCCCAGCATCCCATATGGTCCCCCAAGCCAGGAATGATTTCTGAATGTGTAACCAGGAGTAACCCCAGAGTGTCACAAGGTGTGGCCTAAAAAACAAAAAGACATTATATTTGTTGAATTTTTTTGGTTTGGTTTGGTTTTGGGGCTCACCTAGTGGTGCTCGAGGGTTACACATGTCTCTGCACTCAAAAATCGCTCTTGGCAGGCTTGGGAGACCATATGAGATACAGGGATCGAATTCGGGTTTGACTTGGGTCAGCCACGTGCAAGGTTAATGCCCTACCACTGTGTTGTTACTCTGGTCCTATTTCTGGAGATTTTAATTTAGTCTCTCAACAAATTGGTACTTAATAAGGACAAATTGCAATATCCTTTCTAAAAGGCTATTAAGTCTAAAAGGCTTCTTAAAGTAAACCTTCCTAAAATGCTACTTAAGTCCTTTCATTCATGTAGCTAGGAAGCATATATAATTATACTTGAGGAGAAATGTGGCCAGTTTTGTTAAACCGATCATGCTTTTGAGAAGGTTGCAAGCAAAAATTCTATACTCAAGCCAAGCTCAGCCTCACTTGAGCAATATAATCCATAGGAAAGTTGCTATCTCTCAAACTTCTCAATTTATTTTATTTTTTTAATTTTATACATAAATTCTTTAATTGAATAACTATGAGATACAGAGGTTCAGGATTGAGTAAAAGTCATAACTGCTTCACTAGTACACATTTCCCACCACCACTGTCTCTAATTTCCAGCCTGCCATCTCCCCAGTCTGTCCTTGTGGTAGACATTCCTCTCTCTCTGTCTCTCTCTCTGTCTCTCTCTGTCTTTCTCTTGTCTCTCTTCCTCTCTTTGCTTCTCTCTGTCTTTCTCTTTGTCTCTCTTTCTCTCTTTGCTTCTCTCTGTCTGTTTCTCTGTCTCTTTTCCTCTCTTTCTCACTCTCTCTTTTCTATTAAACACTGTTGCTTTCAATACTGTTAGTGAAAGGATATCATGTATATCATTTTATCTCCTTTCAGAACCCAGTTTTTGTCCAGAGTGATCATTTCCAACTATCATTGTCATATGGTCCCTTCTCTGTTCTAACTGTATTCCCTTGCTTTTTATGGCAGCAAGCTTCTCATTTTGAACAATGTTATAACAATACATATTATTATATAATAGTACAACTATTGTGAAGATTTAATGAGTTAATTCACACAACATAGTGACATAATAAAATGCTAAAGTAAAATAATTTACTATTGCAATCAAAGGTCATTCACCAAAAAGGTTTTGTGTTGTATTATTTAGTGAGAGCATTTTTGTCACTTATTTCAATCTCCTAGGTGAAGTAACACAGCTAGGTAAAAAAAGAATTTCTTCAAGGCAGCATAAAGACTCCTCATACAGTTTTACATAAAATCAAGACCTCTAAGGCCCATTATGGCAGCCTCTGTGATTTTTATGAAAATGTCTGTACATATTCGCATAAAATAGTTCCAAAAGCAAAAGATTGGATTTCAAAATGCAATAAATAGGACTGGAGAGATACTATGAAACATATGCCTTCATTGTATGAGATAACCCCACTTATAGCTCAGGAGGCTTCAGAGCACCAAAGTGCCTCTGAATAGCACCACATCTTCTATCTCTGAAAGACCTCCCAAGTTTTGTTTTAAATACAGTACAAATAACAAATAACAGTACAAATAAATAAAATTTTTGCTTTACTCTGACCACCATCTTTCCAACACTTAATCTCTCACTCATTCTTAAGCATTTCTCCTTTTGATATCCATAACAATACTCTCTTGTGGCCTATATCTTCCCTTTCTAATTGCTTTCTCTCCCTCGATTTTCTGTCTGTCCCTCATAAATTGGCTTCTCTCTGGTCCCATTCACTGTCCTCTCCTCATCTTGTTTTCTTTGCTGTAATTAAATGACCTCAACTACCCCCTTTGATTTCTTCTACCTATATTTACAGGTCAGACCTTTTAACTGAATATAGAGCTGCTCATTTTCAGCCAGCTCAAATGAAACATGTGCACAGTTCTTCATCCTTCTTTGCCCCTATCTTTGTCAATAGCCTTAACACATACCTATTTTCTAAATCATTGTGATTCATTATGGTCTTCTTTCTTTTCTCATCCAATTAGGTGCCAAAGCCTATAACATACACCTCTGTGGTAATTCTAGACTCTATTTCCTTCTCTCTGTTCTGGTTACATTTTTACCCACTTAGTTTAATCTACTTTAATTTTGTCACTTGCTATTTTCCCGTTCTTGGTTAACTATATGCATTTTTGTGAACTCTCCCTGTTCACAATTATTTATTGACTTTTTACCTATGGCTCCTTTGACCCTGACATAATTTCTCCTCACTTTCTCTTTTTTTTTTTTTTTTTTGGTTTTTGGGTCACACCCGGCAGTGCTCAGGGGTTACTCCTGACTCCATGCTCAGAAATTGCTCCTGGCAGGCATGAGGGACCATTTGGGGCACCGGGATTTGAACTGATGACCTTTTGCATGAAAGGCAAACACCTTACCTCCATGCTATCTCCCGGGCCCCTCTCCTCACTTTCTGCAGCTCTCATCTTATTAGTCTTTTCCCACAGGCTTTTGTTGAGTCTTTTTCTACCCCAGAAGGTGAATTCAAATATCTTTTCTCTAGACTTCCACAGAGCAAGATTCAAGCATCCTTCCTCTGGATTTCTACAAAATTGACCCAGGTTCTATCCCATAGTTCTATCCCACTTTGTCAGCAGTCTGCAAGGCAAGAGCCCTACCAGCTGTCCTATTGCTCTAGTTCCAGCCAAATTATTAACTATGGCTAGCTCCATAGCATGGTGTTAGATGAGAGTCTGAATTCACCTTTTTGCATATGGTTGAACAGTTGCCCGAACACCATTTGTTGAAGGGGCTTTCTGTCCCGGCTCCATTTTGCCTTTATTGCCCCTTTCTCAAAGATTAATTTATTGTATGTCTATAGTTCTGTTCTCTGAATACTCAAACTTATTCCATTGATCTGAGGGTCTGCCTTTGTTCCCATACCATGCTGTTTTAATGACTATTACTTTGCAATACAATTTAAAGTTTGGGAAAGTGATGTCTCCCATTTTTCTTTTCCTAAGTGTTGCTTTAGCTATTTGTGGACATATATTATTCCAAATTAATTTCAGGAGTGTTTTATCCACTTCTTTGAAGAATGCCATGGGTATCCTTAAAAGGATTGCATTAGTTGTTTTAATAATGTAATCCTCCTCCCAATTCATGAGCAGGGTATATGTCTTCATTTCCTGTGTCCTCTTTTATTTCTTTAAGCACTATTTTGTAGTTTTCTTTGTATAGGTCCTTCTCCTCTTTAGTTAATTTGATTCTAAGGTATTTGTGAAAAAACTATCAAATTTTGGTACAAAAAGAACACCTGCAAACTTTTCAAGTCATTCATGACAGTTCTCTGTAAGAAGACTCCGACATGCACCACACTAGGATTTTGATCACCCTTGTTACAAGGGTGATGGTCACTATCAAAGAAACAAGGTCTATATCTCTACAAAAAAAATTTTTTTAATTATAAAATCTAGCTTACACTCCCCGCATTTCTCACTCATGAACTGCATTTGTCTATAGAGACCTTAACCCCTTTCATGCTTGGACATCAGAAATGCCCACAAAGACCATTTCTGGAACAAGTATTTTCTTGTATGCATGTGATCTTTTTTTCTAGTAGGTAGCCTACCTGTCAAAATGGCAAGAAACTAGACTTTCTGGCAGCAAGAAAAGCCATTAATCAGAATTCTTTTAGTTTTTGTCTTTTAAACTACCCCTCATCATTAAAACAACAAAATTGAGACTCTCCATAGAGAAGTGATGATTACCATATATACTCGAGTATAAACAGATCGAAGTATAAGCCTACCCCCTATTTTTTTTTGGTTTTTGAGTCACACCTGGCAGCACTCAGGGATTATTCCTGACTCTATGCTCAGAAATCGCTCCTGGCAGGCTCGGGGGACCATATGGGTTGCCAGGATCTGAACCACCATCCTTCTACATGCAAGGCAAATGCCTTATCTCCATGCTATCTCTCCAACCCCTTGGCCCCCTAATTTTATCCTAAAAACTGGGAAAGCTTAGTGACTAGAGTATAAGCCAAAGCAGCCACTGGTAAATTTCAAAAATAAAAATATATACCCAAAAAAATAATTGAGGAATCAGTAGGTTAATGTTTTTCAGTATTTATTGCTAAAGAAAACAATAACAACAATAATAACAATAGCAACAATAACTTTAAAACTTTAAATAAAGTGCAGAAAACCATAGCTTAATAGGTAATCAAGCTAAATCACAAAGGTTAAAATCCTTCAAAACTGAATTCTCCTCATAATCATCTGAATGTGCTAACAGAGCTTCAGCTGTATCTGGTGTGAGGGCATCAGCATAGGCATTGTCATCATCACTGAGTTTGCAGATATCATCATCACTGCTGTCGGTTTCAGAAAAAGTGCAGAATTTTGTGGGTTAAATAGTTCAGTGGCATACAGTTCAGTTCAGCCGCCTACCTCTTCAGCTCAGCCGCAACTTGTGAACTGAGCTGAAACACTGACCCCTCCAGTAGACGGCAGAAGATGACTGGAGACTACGTGCATTTGATTAGGTGAATGCACACTGAATCAAATAACTTGTATGACTTGAGTATAACCTGAGTTTGGGTTTGGGGTCACAAATTTTGTGCTGGAAAAACTAGGCTTATACTCGAGTATATATAGTATTTTCAAGCCAACACTTCAAGACACAAATAATTAGTGGTAGAACAAGAGATAGAAGGCTTATTCAATTTTAGTTATTTAACTCTTCAGTAAACTGAAGAGACTTGGCATTATTTTGCTGGTTATTATCTTTTTCTTTAATGGTTGTTAAGAAATGTCTGTGTACCAAGATGCCCTTCAACAGATGAATGGCTAAAGAAACTGTGGTACATATACACAATTGAATATTATGCAGCCTTCAGGAGAGATGAATTTATTAAATTTTCCTATACATGGACGTACATGTAATCTATTATGCTGAGTGAAATGTCAGAGAGAAAGAGAAAGATGGAGAATGGTCTCACTCATCTATGGGTTTTAAGAAAAATGAAAGACATGTCTCAACAATTTTCAGAGACAAAAGAGTAGAGGGCTGGATGTTACAGTTGACCTCATGAACCTCACCACAAAGTGTGATGAGTTTAGTTAGAGAAATAACTACATTGCGAACTATCCTAACAATGAGAATATATGAGGGAAATAGAAAGCTTGTCTAGAGTACAGGTGGGGCAGGGAGGGGAGGAGGGATATTTGGGTCATTGGTGATGGGAATGTTACACCCGGTGACCAGGGGTGTCATCTTATACGACTGAAACCCAACCACAATCATGTTTGCAACCAAGGTGTTTAAATAAAAAATAGTATAATAAAAATAAATGTCTGTGTAGCATTATTAACAAGAGTTTATACATTCATTTGGCAATGATTTATTAAGCAGTTGGTATAGAGCAATAGTATATCAAAATATTAATGTAAAAGTTTCATTCTTGGGGCCCGGGAGATAGCATGGAGGTAAGGTGTTTGCCTTTCATGCAAAAGGTCATCAGTTTTGAATCCCAGTGCCCCATATGGTCCCCCGTGCCTGCCAGGAGCAATTTCTGAGCATGGAGCCAGGAGTAACCCCTGAGCACTGCCGGGTGTGACCCAAAAACCAAAAAAACAAAAGTTTCATTCTTTTCCTTATAGGGATGATATAGTGTAAAGGACAGACAACTCATGTGAACAGGAAAACATATAACTCTTTTATAT
>PVKC010018139.1:0-19825 GCA_004027635.1 Crocidura indochinensis
GCGAGAATTAATAAACCAAGGCAGACATAAAAGAGAAAAGCATGGAGTAGGGGAACTTCCAGGCCTATGGTCCGAGAGCTCCAAACCAACCTCTTCTGCCATCTTTATTGATCAGGATCCAACCACAACCAGAAAGAGGAGGGTCCAGTGACAGAAAAAAGTATCTATCTCAAACTAATTCAATCTAGTTTTGCCTTTTGCGTGTCAAAAGGGACATGTGAAGGGGAAAGAGAAAGCTATGGAGAGTCTTGATTAGGGTAAATATGGTTTGTAATCTGTTTTGTAATTCAACAGGTGATTTAGAATTGAGTCTATGTTCTCACACATAGGAGTACCAGCATTGAGCTTCAGTCCAATTGCTCATTGTTGATTTTATTTGAGGCTTATATGTTGCCAATACAGTATCCAACCCCACTGAACAATTTCAGATTTGCCATGCTTACAGACATCTGTGGGGAGGGAACTCTGAATAAAGCTGTCTAAAGAGTAATGATGAATAACATTACTTCATAGCAATGGTAACCCCAGGAGGCAAAAGTCCAGAGAGTTTGAGGAACAGAAAATGAAGACTGAGGGAGAAACAATTTGATTAGCTCGAATCAAAGGAAAGGCCAAAAAGGGGATTAAAATCTATAGCATAGTCTAAAAAGTTAGAGAATATGCCATTCAACACTGCATAAAAAAGCATTCAATATTCACCATTTTTTCTTATTGCTTCCATCAAAAAAGTCTATTAATTTATACTTAACACTGCCTGCCTCCAATAATAAAACTTTGGAAGTTATTTATAGTTTTACTCATTTCAAATTATCCTGCTAGTTTCATTCTCATTTAATCAAATCTTTATGTTACTTTTCATTTATGTCAGGGTTACTAAATCTGAGGATCCAAATTAAAAAACAAACAAACAAACAAACAACAGAATTGGAACCAGTGCGATAGGACAGCAGCCTTGCTTGTGGCTGACCAGTTTTGATCCCCAACAACCATAGGATTCTGCAGCTTGCCAGGAGTAACCCCTGAGCACCACTGGGTGTGGCCCCCAAACATAACAGAAACAGCACAATAAATCAGAATCAAAAGGGTCACTGTGTATATATATATTTAAAATCTAAAGTGTATACATACATACTATATTTTTACCCCCTGATGACATAAGTCATAGTTATTTAAAATGGTTGAATCTCTGACTACACTTTAGGGGCCTAAGAGGATGAATAAGTCTTAGAAGATCAGAGCCCAGGATTGCTTTCTAACAAAAGTGTTCTGCTTTGTTGGAATCTCTAGCATTGCAACAGAGCGTACAATTCTGATGCATAGTAGTCATGTGTGTGTGTCTTTGTGTGTGTGTGTAAAAAATAACTAATGATGAGCGATCCCTGTGTCCAAGAGTGCATTTGGCCAACATATGAATAAATATAACAGTGATCCCAGTAGACAATCTAGCCAATCTGGGTGAACATCAGGAATAATAATGAGTGCATTCCCCAGTGAGCAAGTATGCAGGTATTGCAGCTAAAGTGTACAAGTCCTGGCAAGCTCCACATGCATGTGAGTAAGCCTTGACATTACAATTGAAACACATAGGAAAAGAAAGGGGAAGAAAAAGGAACTAAGAAGGTGCAAGAGAGACAGTACAAGGCTTAAGGCCCATGCTCAATACTTTGTGGTCACCAAGCACTATTTGATGGGCCTTGATGCCTCTGAGCCTTGGTGGTTTGGGTAATCATGACACTGACATCTCTATATCCTTGGGCTCTCTTCTTGAACCATTCCCCCCAGGAGAGGCCCCAGTGCCTCCTGAGCACTGCTTGGAAAGCCCAACTCAAAAGAAAAAATGGAAAAGAGGAAGTGAGAAGAAGATATCCTAGATCAGCTTTCTCATTTTAAGAGATGGACTGGAGTGATAGCACAGTGGTAGAGCATTTGCCTGCATGTGGCCAACCTGAGATTGACCCAAGTTCGATTTCTGGCATCCCACATGGTCTCCAGAGCCTACCTGGAGCGATTTCTGAGCACAAAGCCAGGAGTAGCCCTTGAGCTCCTTTGGGTGTGGCCCCCAAAATACCTAAATAAAAAAGTAAATGTTGGGGCCCGGGAGATAGCATGGAGGTAAAGCGTTTGCCTTTCATGCAAAAGGTCATCGGTTCAAATCCCGGTGCCCCATATGGTCCCCCGTGCCTGCCAGGAGCAATTTCTGAGCATGGAGCCAGGAGTAACCCCTGAGCACTGCCGGGTGTGACCCAAAAACCACACACACAAAAAAGTAAATGTTAAAAAAAATTATTTCCATAATTCTGGTATTCAGCAATTGCCAAGCCATGTGCCACACATTAGAATATAGTGTGTTTATGCATATATATAGACACATATACATTTGTAAGTATATATTCAAGTAAATGCTCCTCTTTTAATCGTCTTTGACTGTAGGGACTCTTGCCTGCTTATTACTTTCATGCAGGAAGTCATCTAATTTCAGAAGGTTTCATTCAATTGCTACCATTTTGGAACATGTCCAAAGTGTTGTTTGTTTTTTGCATCTCAGCTAATCTGACAACAGTTCTATAAGGGCAGTATTATTTTCTGCCCATTTTATCAACGATGAACTAAATAACAGAAAGAAAAATGCCATATAGCTTGTTCAAGAACACTTGAATAGATATATGAAGCAGGATTTGATTCTAGATCTGAGTCCATATCCTCCGTTGTATTTTGGCTTGATAATTTCCCCCCTGGAATTTGTTCCCAGTCCACCTAAAGTTGTGCCTACAAGTGTTTGTTTCTGTGTTTCCTGTGAAACTTGCTCACAAGAGAATAGTCTTCTCCCTTCTTGGAGCTCCCCAGAGTTCTGTTTCTATGATAGGGATGTGTCTTCTGGGAACAGATTTTTTTTTTAAGGAGAACGTGAGGTCCCAATGGAGCCAGCAAAGATTTTCTCAGTTCTCTTCCTAGTCCTTTGCAGCTCCTCACAGATATCCCTTCTACAGGAAATATTCATGTCTGGGCCTCTGTTCTCTATGGCACTTGGAGTCTGCACCACCCCACAGTGCAAGAATTGCCAGAGAAAAGAAGGAGGTATGAACTATTTAATAAAACACTCTTGCATGCAATCCCTCATACAGGGTTTTATTTACCTGTCTCTAGGCTGCCAGACACTCCTAAAGTGGATTAAGTATAATCTCACCTCATGAATGTTAGGGGGACTATGTGTGAAGAAATATTTGCAGCAACTGTGTGAAGAGGGCTAAAATAGTGTATTTTCTTTCTTTCTTTTTTTTTCAAGTAAGAGGAAAGCATAGCAACAAACACTCCTGGGGTGTTTGCAGAAGTCTCACAGAGGAAGTGACATTTAAGTGTGGTTCTAAAAAGAGAGTAGGAATTTTCCGAGATAGAAGAGAAAAAGGTCATAAAGGCATTCCAGAAGGTTACAACACAGAGGTGTAAACAGCAAGACTTTCAGCCTGACTGCAGTGAAGGTGCACTAAGCTATAAATTTGAGGTCAGTGCACAATTATGAACCATATGTTATGAAGTCTTGGCTATGTTTTGCCCATCTTGTGGTATTTTCTTTTAATTATTTGAATATTACATTGTTTTTCCCCTTGTCAAATAACAAATGAAGACAGAAAACAGACATTAGAAAGAACGATTTTAAGGGCTGGAGCGGTGGAGCTAGAGGTAAGGCATGTGCCTTGCGGGCACTAGCCTAGGACGGACCTTGGATCAATCCCCCAGCGTCCCATATGGTCCCCCCAAGCCAGGAGTGATTTCTGAGCACATAGATAGCAGTAACCCCTTATTGTCAACTGAGGGGTGTGACCCAAAAAACAAAAAAGCAAAAAAACAACAAACAAAAAAGAAAGGACTGGTTTTAGAGAAGCAAATTGCTCTATAAATGACAAAGATGGAAATTGAAACAGGGCAGTGTGGGACCTAAAACTGTGTGTTCCCAATGTGAAGAATACATTTTGTTAAAAGGGAGGCTTTGCCTTCAAGAAACTTTCATAAAAGAACCTCAAGATGGATATAAATAAATAGGAGGGGATATTTCCTATGCCTATTTTGTTTGTGCCACCCAATGAAACTAATGCTAACCATTGATATGTGGTATCATTTAAAAAATTAAATTGCTCATTTAAAAATGAGTAAATATCTATCTTTATCTTAAAAATATTATTATTTAAGAATTAAATTACTCGTTTAAAATGAGAAAATATTTATCATTATTATTAATAGTGAAATAAGGTATTATTGCCACAAAAATTTAGATCTAGAACATGGTACATATATGTGCTTATGTGTTTCTCTAACTTCTTTCTCCACTTATCCTCATTTTCCAAACTCAATGTCTATGCTTTTCCTTTAGTGTATAGTGTACAGACACACATTTGTTATAACCACTATTTTAGAAATTCCATCATGGGTGCCTGTAACTGCATATTATTTTTACTAGGTAAATACTTTTGTGTAGATCTATTATCATGTACTTATTCATTATGCCAAGGAAGATTTTGGTTTCCTCCCATCACTACTCTAGGAAGATCACTCACTCACTTTTTCATCTCTAGATTCAAATCTTCCACCAATTTTTTGACTTACATATCATTACTTTTCATTTAATGGATAATTAAATTTGCACTGAAATTCAGAGAAGATAAAGAAAATTTTCTACTGTCTTATAGCCACACAGTCTCCAAGTCAAGGTTCTTACACAACTCTCAATGAATCTAGTGCTTACAATCACAACTACTTTCCCTGGAGGCCTCTAGGATTCCTCCCAATCCTCTCTGATTAAGACTTAGGAGACTCACTCCAGTTTTTCTGAGACATCCCCCTTAAGAGTCACTACTAGAATGAGGAGGGGACTTCTTGAGTTGCCCTTCTCTGCAGATGTCATATCAGCCTGTTTACTCAAGTAATTGCACTGGGAGTAGTCAGTCACTTGAAAAATGCCTTGTTCCGTTAACTGGGAGGGATTTCATTGACACAAAAATCTACTGTGATTGTTTCCTTCTTTCCTACAATTTAAATTCTCAAAAAGGTCATCACTACCACGAGGACCGTCATCACCATTATCATCATCACCTCCTCTTTCTTTTCATGTGAATAGAGCTGCGCCAACTAAAACTGAATGAGGAAAACACTATAAGTCCTATTGTGCACGTCGGGATACCAGACATCAAGGTGATTTAGCTAATAATTGGTGACTTGAAAGGAATATCTTTTGCCAGGCCATTTTTTGTTTGTCTAAATATTTCCTACTTAAGTAAACTCTATCTCACTCTGATAGAGATGCCAAAAGGGGTGACACTCCTCCCAATAATTCTCTGGATAAGTATCATTGCCCAAGAGAAAACATTCAGTCTTTAACAAGAAAACATCTGAGGAAAAAACAGATTTGCAGTTGACAGCCACAACATAAAAACATGTAGGTGATCGATCATGTGATGTGGTTTAAAGGTGGCAGGCCTAAAACTCCCTTTACTATTGCTCTCCCACCTGCCACAAGATCAAAGACTAATTATTATTGTGTCTTTATTGCCCAATTAAAGCTCTGGTTATTTTCAATCATAAAAATGATAGAGAATAAGATATCGATTGGAGATGCTGTTAAAAATTTATCCAGAACCTACATTGTTATTTGTGCATTGTTTTATTATCATATGGAATCATATAAGCATATCACTAATCATGGTAAGATTATCATATCCTATTATATATCATATGTAATAAATATCAAATCTATTAATAATAATAAGTATCATATTTATTATTATTGAACAACCTATTGTTATCCAATAAACTTTATTTCATAACAAGTGTTTAAGGCATCTATTCTGAGGGAGAACATAAAAACTTTTAGGTTTTTTTTTTTCCTAACAGAGGTGTAAATTATTTTTGTTTGGAAGAAATATCAACCCAAAATATTATGATTTTATATATTAAAAATGAACCAATTTTGTCTACCCCAGAAGTCTTTCAACATTTACTTTTCACTATAGATAGGTCCTTTGGTATCTCATTCTTTATTAATGATTTTCACTCACCTGATAGTCCCTTCTTTCATGAATTGGATAAGTTGGATGAATAATGTTTATACATATACACATGTGACTGTATAATTATTCATTATTTCTAGAGAATTACTTTGAAAACTCTAATCTTAAGGCTTCAACAATGAGAATTTCCCCCATCATTATTACTACAAAATAAATATTGTACAATTAATATCATCACACAACAGTTATTTAATTTTTTTTCCCATGGTGTGGTTTAAGCTCTTTAGGAAAGGTTTACAGTGAAGTCTTTGCTTGGGATCTCTCCTATGATTATAGTCAATAGGCACAGAATTTTGATTGTGCAGTGAAGTGAGATGTTTTTGTAATCCCACCGTGCATTCTTCATGTAACTTTACCTACAAAAAAGATCCTCCCATTTCTGGGAGGGGTCTTGGGGTGGTTACAAAAGGTTTGGCCTCAGGGGCAATAAGGGATTTTGCATGCATGCAAAATGGAGGAGGAAGCAGGAAGAGAACTCTGAGAGATAAGGTACAATGCAGGGCAGAACAGGAATCCAGTGCAAATGGTTATGATATAGGCCACACATGTTGGCCAGGGCAAATAAAGCTGTTATCTCCTGAAGAAGCCTGCCTGTGAGTGGATTTTCTCCTCCCCACCACTGGTAGACCTAACAGCTGGTGGGGGTTGGAGACACGTTGCTGGGATGGCAGAGAAAGGCCCCTCCATCCATCCACCACCATCCATTCCCATCCAAAGGCCTCTATATTATTTAATGCTACAGTTTTCACCAAGATTGGTTGAATCCTGGTCCCCAAAGAACTCCCAGAATGAGAAAACTATTCCCATCCCCCTGTTACCCAAGGTGGGGGAGCAACCCTGGTAATAGCTATCCACAGCAAATAATCCATAGACAGGAAGGTAAAAAGGCAAGAAGGTCGGATACAGAATCCTTTGTTAGCCTGCAAGTAGCTCCACAAAATCAAGAGCCCACCAGCCGACTGCCCCTAAAGGACCCAGACTTCCTTGCTCATACCCTATTTATTAGGATCTGAACAGCACCCTCCGCGCCCCCCATCTTGAAAGTCATAGGTGGGAAAGCAGGCAGAAAAACTAAAATTGAGGAGACAAATTATGAAAGTCTCCATATACTTAACAGTACAAGATTCTCAGATGCTTAATTTTAAATGAGTTGATGCTGACTGTCAGCTCCACTGTCGTTAACAGAGCAAAACATCTATCCTTAATGCCATAGCATGGCGAATTCTCAGGAACTCTAACATTTGAATGCTGGCTGGCTCCACTGAGAGCAAACATGAAATAAATTGAGAAAAACCTGGAAAATTTACTTCACAATTATCTACTAAGTTGAGAATTAATTATATTACCACAGCAGCAATTCAATGGTTAGAACTAGTTCAAATGAGGGCATACATACCCCATCTGTCTGTGATGAGTGTCAGACTTTTCATAAGATACTTTAAAAAAATTACATAAGAACCAATTTTGAACCTCACAGAAAGAAGAAAATTACGATGAGAATTACGATATTAGCAACAAAGATGACTGGGGACAGAACAATCAATAGAATAGATCTTGTTTTCTTGTGGCTGGAGTGATAGTACAGAGTGTAGGGAACTTTCTGCGCATATAGTCAATCGTATTTGATCTGGCATCCCATGTGGCTCCCCGGCACTGCCTGGAGTGATCCCTGAGCATAGAGTCAGGAATAAATAAGCTTGAAGCACCACTGGGTGTGGCCCAATACCCACTTCCCAAAAAGACCTTTCATTATTCTGGGACATGAGGAGGAGAGGAAGAGATAGGTATTAAAGGAAACTCTGATGAAAAAGGTAAGGGGTTTGGTAGCTGGTTGACTAAAATCTTTCTTGTGAGCTCTGATGCAATTAGACTTTGTCTTCTTATTTATTTTATTTTTTTCTCTTTTTATTTTTTAGATGAATTGATGAGTGCCTTTAGCTCTTCTCTTTCCCTACATCTGGGCAAGGCGATAAGAATGTTTAGTACTTCATTTGAAACCAGTGGGAAGTTTAAATAATGTATGTGAGCCCTCACCTCAGACTCACCACAGCTATCTGAAAAAAAAAAACTTAACCAAGTTTCCTCTCCCTATTCCCTCCAGTGATTTTTAGGGGTGCTTGGAAGGGAGTGTGTTATTTCATAAAGTCTAATCATGTGAGTAATATATTCTTTATAACAATTTTCTAGGTGTGTGTGTGTGTGTGTGTGTGTGAGTGTGCATGTATGTAGCTTCATTATTCTTTATTTGCAATGAATCTGGGTTGGAGGTCCTTCCTGCATCTTCAGACTTTTCAGCATCACATCCAGTGCAGCCATTTTATTTCTGAATACTAATGATTACCATTTGCACTCTCCATAGGCTAAAATGATCATTTTACATATACCTCATTTTCCTCCGAGCTATGCCAAAGAAATCTCATCACTTTAGGCTCAGACTAATAGACTGAAGAGGTCTTAATGCAAGTCATAAAGCAAAGCATTATTGGCCTGTCATGGTGCTCTATAGTTTTGCCCAACATTATTTCAATCCCTGAGGCCATCACCAATGAGGAGAATTCTCCAGGAAATATTTTGATCAGAGCCCCCTTTCCACAACATAAAAGCATCCTCCATAATAATAAAAATTTTGCTCATCTAGCTTTTGCATTTCTCACATAGTTAGCTTCCTAGGAACCAGTAAAATAATAATGCCCTAAGTACAAACAATATTCATGTACAGATACTGGGATGCTAAAACATAGCCACTTCTGAAACACAGACTTTGCTGTATTGAGATCTCTTCCATTATTGTCATCAGCACAAGCTGTAGTCTATTCAAGACTGAGGGCACTGATGAGTCTTTCTAGCACTGCTTCTTCGGGACTAGAACTTATTCTTGACTTTGAAAACAAAGAACCTAATTTATCATTTCTCGTTATAATACAAGCATTATTTTCAGTAAGTTGCTAATATTATTATGTCAATATTACAACTGGCAAAACTAGACAGCACAGATTAGGAAGTAGAAGGTAGAAATAGAACCCCCATCACAACACTGTTCCCACCATCACCCCCAGATTTGAAGATTTAGCTGAGTAGGCAGTGGTAGTGTAAAGACAAGGGCTTGTTTTATAGCTGCTCTAGGACCAATCAGTGGAGAGGCATGGGGATTAGTAGAGAGAGAGCTTTATTGCAATCAAATGGCAGGTTGGAATCTAATAGAATCTTGTCCTCAAAATTACCATCTTCACTGCTTGATTAGAAGGGGTAATTTGTAGAGAAAGAGAATAAGGAAGAATTTTTTTTTTTAGGAAGAGTATGTATGTGACAAGTTGGCAGGCACCAGAGTGATCGATAAATTTCCTCCCTGGCTAACTTCTCAAAACAGAAGCCATTCTATCTGCAAACTTAAGCCAAAGATTCTGAGATGGGGTTCAACCTGAACTTATTTAAGTTTCAGGGGGAAGGACAAGGAGAGAAAAACTATCCTTAGATCCTGCTAATTTTTTTTGCTTGTTTGGTTTAGTTTTTGGGCCACATTTGGTGTTTCAGTGGTTACTCCTGCTCTGAGTTAAGAAATCATTCCTTGTTATCATTCTTTGTGATGTGCACCAATCTCTGTGGCTTGAGATGGTACCTCATAGTTGTTTTGATTTGCACCTCCCTGATGATTAGTGATGTGGAGCATTTTTTCATGTACCTTTTAGCCATTCGTATTTCTTCTTTATCAAAGTATCTGCTTATTTCTTCTCCCATTTTTTGATGGGATTAGATTTTTTTCTTGTAAAGTTCTGTCAGTGCCATGTATATTTTGGATATTAGCCCCTTATCTGAGTGGGTATTGGGTGAATAGTTTCTCCCACTCAGTGGGTAGCTCTTGTATCCTGGGCACTATTTCCTTTGAGGAGCAGAAACTTCTCAGCTTAATATAAAAGCAGTGCTTGTGGGGATGTGGAGAGAAAGGAAATCTTATTCACTGCTGGTGGGAATGCCATCTAGTCCAACTTTTATGGAAAGTAATATAGAGATTCCTCCAAAATCTGGAAATTGAGCTCCCATATGATCCAGCTATACCACTCCTAGAGAAATACCCTAGGGACACAAAAATACAATACAAAAATCCCTTCCTCAGATCTATATTCATTGCCGTGCTATTTACAATAGCCAGACTCTGGAAACAACCAAGATGCCCTTCAACAGATCAATGGCTAAAGAAATTGTAGTACATATACACAATGGAATAATATGCAGCCATCAATAGAGATGAAGTTATGAAAGTTTTCTATATACGGATGTAGATGGAATCTATTATACTGAGTGAAATAAGTCAGAGGGAGAGAGATAGATACAAAATCGCCTCACTCATTTATGGGTTTTAAGAAAAATAAAAGACATTTTTGCAATAATTCTCAGAGACAAAGAAAGGAGGGCTGAAAAGTCCAGTTCATGACATAAAGCTCACCACAAAAAGTGGTGAGGGCAGTTAGAGAAATAACTACACAGAATTATAACAATGTGAATGAATGAGGGAAGTGGAAAGCCTGTCTAGAGTGCAGGTGGGGGTGAGGTGGAAAGGAGGGAGATTTGGGACATTGGTGGTGGAAATGTTGCACTGGTGAAGGGGGGGTGTTCTTTACATGACTGAAACTTAGCAACAATCATATTTGTAATCAATGCATTTAAATAAAGATATTAATTTAAGAAAAGAAATCACTCCTGTCTGGCTCTGGGGAACCATATGGGATGCTGAGGATTGATCTTGAGTCAGCCATGTGCAAGGCAAATGCCCTACCTGCTGTGCTATTGCTCGATGCCCATAGAGTTGGTATAGTTTATTTTGTTTTGTTTTGTTTATTTATTCATTTATTTATTTATTTATTTATTTATTTTGGTTTTGGGGTCACACCCAGTGAAGCTGAGGGATTACTCTGGCTATGCACTCAGAAATTATTCCTGGCTTTGGGGGACTATATAGAACACCAGGGGATCAAACCTAGGTCCATCCTGAGTCAGTCACATGCAAGACAAATGCCCTAACGATGCGCTATCGCTCTGGCCCCAGAGCTGCTATTTTTAAATTTTGAGTTCAGCTCTTAATTTCACTTGGACCAATTTCAGTACCATTGGCTGGAAGGAGATTTGAGAAAGTCTATCTCCAGGGGATTGACAATCTCTGTTTTAGACAAGATTAGTTTCTGATGAAAGTGAATTTATAAATAAAGAATTTAGCATTGGTATTCTTTGGCATTTAGAGAAAATAAATTTATGCAGTAGACAGTATGTCAGGTACTATCCAAGTGTAGACTCTAGGTAGATATCCAGCAGAGGTTTGGTAAGGAAACAAGATGTAAAGAATTACCAGAATAGCAGATACAAGAAACTAGAATCTAGTTACCAAGAGAAGGAAAGAGAAATGAGAGGGTGAAGAACTCACATTTACAACATAGGAAAAATAGAGTCAACAGATCATCAAGGATCTTTTGTTTGTTTGTTTGTTTTGTTTTGGGGCCACACCCAGTGATGCTCAGGGGTTACTCCTAGCTATGCTCTTAGAAATTCTTCCTGGCTTAGGGGAACCTATGGGATGCTGGGCTTCAAACTGAAGTTCATCCTGGGTCAGCCAGGTGCAAGGCAAATGCCCTACAGCTATACTATCGCTCTGGCCTCTCTCAAGGATCATTTTAATCAAGTAAGTGTCCAATGATTCTGATATAAACAATTAAAGTCTGAGGACAGTTGGCAGCAGCCTAAACCTAGTAGAACACTGGGAAGCATGTCTTTATTATTTAAAAAAATAAATAAATGATCCCCGAGTCCCTCAAAAAGCCCAATATTAAGCAGGTTTCTGAGATATAGATGAACATGTTAAAACTAGAAAGAACCAGTCTGTGAAGAAGACAGCTGGGACTGTTATACACAGATCTGCCAATATACCACCCAGAGCTTTTCCTACTATACTGTTATGAAGAGTAGTTTTATGAAGAGTTTGCAACAGCACTGGAGTTTTGCATTGGACAAAAATTTCTATGCAAGGAAGCCAAACAAGAAAGGACCAATATTTATTTTAAGTAATCTTTATTTTAACTGATAAAACTATAACCTAAATTTACCCCATGTTGGTGAAGCATGCTATTCAGTTATAGAGTCAAAAAAAAGTCACACTTCTAATAAAATAGTCTTACTATTATTCTTTGAATACTTGCCATGAGCATTGTTTTGTTATTTCTATGCCTAAAGATGCTAATTATACAATAACTATGCTCAATACCATTATTGCTAATAGCATGTAGTTGGTTCTAGGAAGTAAAACACTTATATTTGACTTGATGACCTAAACAGTCCTGGTAGAGTAACGTAGTGATGATGCCAACAGCCACCTGCCTTTTTAGTTACCTTGCTTGAGCGCAATCTCCTCCAAGAAGAGCTATTGTTTGTTTGGAACTAGGAAGGAAGGCCTGAACAAACAACACTATCCTAGTCCAAAAGCAATGGTAAACAATTCTGCACCTGGAACCTAGGGAAGGAGAACAAAATGGAGAAGTACACTTCTGGCACTATCGTTGGCCTATATTTACTGACACAAAAACTCAACTCTGGGGTGGGGAGGGACATTTCTCCAAGGAAAAAAACAACTTTGTTGATGGGCCAGCTTCCTAATCAGGGAGAACAGTTTTCATTAATGCAGCAATTTCTCCTTTCCTTCCTTCCTTGTTTCTGTCTGTTCTGCCTTCCTCCATGTCCTTTCTTCTCTTCATCCTGAACACACAGTGCATATTTTTTTCTCTTACCCTTCAAATAACCATGGGAACATCTCCACCAGAGTTTCTGCCAGCAAAAAAAAAAAAAAGGTATGTAGAAACCCAGGTTATCAAACACCCACAATCCCTAGAATACCTCAAGACAACTCACCCATCTAGAGCTCAGTGAAATATCCAAGGAGGCAGGCAATCTTTCACTCTCTTCAACCCAGGACTTTATAGTTTTTGCTGTCCACAAATGCTACCATTGTAACTCTTTCCCACAATCCCAGTTCATGTCTTTCCACCAGAACTCCCAAGTGATTTATTTCAGGCAATGAAATTTCAGGGGGAGAAAAGATGTTTAAAGACCCAGAAGTGTGATGTCATTATTCTGAAAGTCATAATAAGTTTTGGGGGGAAAAATATTAACAAAATATACAGCTGCTTAAACGCATCAAGAAGAAGAGAGAGGGGGCCGGGCGGTGGCGCTGGAGGTAAGGTGCCTGCCTTGCCTTGTGCTAACCTAGGACGGACCGCGGTTCGATCCCCTGGTTCCCCATAAGGTCCCCCATGCCTGCCAGAAGCGGCTTCTGAGCAAATAGCCAGGAGTAACCCCTGAGCGTCAATGGGTGTGGCCCAAAAAACAAAAAACAAAAAAAAAAAGAAGAAGAAGAGAGAACATGAGTTCAGATGGTACAGCTGATCTGAGAGGACTTTTGAGTTGAAAGTGGATGCACCAGTTGTTGATGCTGAGAACCCCATATGGTCACCTGAGCCAGGAGCAGAGAAACATGAGTAAGGCCTGAGCACTCTTGATGTGGCACAAATAGGAAGAGAGAGAGAGAGAGAGAGAGAGAGAGACAGACAGACAGACAGAGAGACAGAGAGACAGAGAAAGAGAGAGAGACAGAGAGAGACAGAGAGAGACAGAGAGATCAGATAGAGGCCTATATCATATTCAGTGATTAGTTTCATGGGAATATTTACAAATTTAATCCTGAAAGCATGGAGAGAGTAGGTAAAAGTGATCACATTGATTCATTTCTCCATTTAACCTCCCATGCATATGGTATATCTGATGGTAGAAAGACAAGATAGCATTTTTGTGCCTGGCAGTGATATGAGAAAGGAGATCCAAATTGTTTGCCAAAACACATGAGTTTATTCTCTGGAGAATAATTTCATTCATTCCTGCTTTTGTTACATATTGACATATAATAATAAGTTCATGTATTTATTCACCCAACTGGAGTAAAGGGTGGATAATGCCACAGTTAGGAACTTTGCAGGTACACAAGCACCCTGTAAGCCTCTGTGGGGAATCTGATGGTTGGGATATAACACTTGGAAGTGACCCAGGATGATAGAAGACCCAAGGTGATAGGAAAACTTCAAGCAGGTAAGTGACTCTCTAGGTTACCTTAGGGTTTTCATATTCTCCAACTGAAACCCAGAAAGATAAGTATTTGGTTCTTCCATCTTCCAAAATTTACTCTCACTATCATGACAATGTCAATAAGTGAGAGAAGTAAAATGCTTGTCTATCTTGAATACAGACGAGGGGGTAGGGAGGGAGATGGGAGACGTTGGTGATAGGAATGTTGCATTGGTGAAGGGGGGTATTCTTTTTATGACTGAAACTCAACTACAAACATGTTTGTAATCAAAGTGCTTAAATAAAAATATTATTAAAAATTTTACTCTCAAAAAAAAATTTTACTCTCTACCACCAGAGCCTGAACGTTTTCCTTCTGCCTAGAGCTTCTTTGACATTCCTATTCTTTATTTTGTTGTTTGTGTATTATCCAATCACTTATTAAGGCAGTTATCCCTAATTCCCTCAAGTCTCCTTTCTCTATATTTATATAATATATATATATTTGTATTTATAGGTAAGTATGAATTCTTTAAGAAAATACTTGGTGGGGCAGGAGAGGTGGCACAAGTGGTAAGGTGTTTGCTTTGCAGCCCGATAACCTAGAATGGGCCACAGTTTGAGCCTCCAGCATCCCATACGGTCCCCAAGCCAGGGGCAATTTCTGAGTGCATAGTCAGGAGTAACCTCTGAGCATCATTGGGTATGGCCCCAAACAAACAAACAAACAAAAATATTTTGCATAAATATGACTACCTCACTCAGAATTCCTTTTTCTTTTACTAAATCTAAAATATTATCAATTGTAATAGTCATTATTGTATCACCATTTGGGAAAAATTGATCTTTGACATGTTATTGACTATTATAAGACATTCTGATTTTCAAAGTGTTAAACTATGAAAAGCTATTGCAAAATTGTTAAACTCCTCCTCCTCTTCCTCTTCTTCCTCTTCTTCTTCTTTTCTTCTTCTTCTTCTTCTTCTTCTTCTTCTTCTTCTTCTTCTTCTTCTTCTTCTTCTTCTTCTTCTTCTTCTTCTTCTTCTTCTTCTTCTCCCTCCTCCTCCTCCCCCTCCTTCTCTTGTTATGGTTATATAATTTCATTATAGGCAATTAATCTCAGGGCCTCACACATGTAATGGTGTGCACTTCAATTTAAGGTACAAGCACAGTCTAGAAATGTGTATTACAACCGATGAAATAAATATATTTACTGGGCACAGATGATATAAGTGATAAGTTTGGCAATGATGATAAAGCTTCGAGAAAGATTGGCATTTCCCCTTATGGTGCTGAAATCTAATAATTGATACATTTCATATTTTTAAAAGGATCTGGAGTAACCTTGGAGGATGAATTCATCATTTACACAACTTCCTAGAACCAAGAAGTAAAGCAATGGAGAAATACTAGACTTTAATCCTCTTATATGTTGTTAGATCCTATGGCAGTTATATTTTCATGCTCTGCATACAATCCAAAACAAATTGTCTGCTTACAATTAAAATCTTGCTGAGTTTCCAAGAGTCTAGCCTCCAGGGAGCTATTTGAACACCATGTCTTATCCACAATGACGCAATTCTACTTTTAAGGGACAATTAAGGGGTTTCCTTGTAGCTCGGGCCAAACTTTCTCCAAAATATCTGAAGGAAATGCCCAGAAAAGAAAACATTTGAGGCTTGTTTTCATACTGTCACTTAAGAAGAACAATTTCCAAAAGAGACTTGCTTTATTTTTTTTTTTAATTCAGATTTGTAAGGCCTGTATTTTATAGCTCTTTGTAACGTTTTAGTAGAAAAGAACAAAGTCTCTTAGGAAACCTCGTGTAACAGTAACCAAATGTCCTTGTTAAGGAGCCATTTATTGGTCTATTAAATCTGATCTGAACTGTGATATTTTGCGTTAAGTATTTTCTCCAGCATAAATTGCTCAATGTTGACTAATTAAGACTCCTATCCTACTGGAAAGAGCTTTAGTATCATCTCTGGAAAAACAAACGTGTTTGTGTCGAAGATGGTACATTCTTGGCTTTATTTGCTTCGGAAGATTTAAACTTGACATTAGAGAGTTTCTGTCCAATTGTATCTCTTTAGTGCCAAATAGGAAGTAATAATGAGTTAATGATAAGTGTTCAGTGTTAGCGAAGCACTGGTCCCAGATCAGGGGGATTGAAAGATAAGTGTTTTCTCTACCCTCTCAATACTTTGAGTCCACTAGAAAAGAAAGGTTAGTAATGAGACTGTTGAGGGTGAGGGACCATCCCACAGTTGGGGTAGGGTGGGAGGTGAACAAGCTATATTTGACAAATACATTGTCAGTATTCCTGTAGGGATCAGAACTCATTCAGAGAGTTTAACTACTAGGACTCTAGATAGAGACTGCTTCCAGAATAAACTGAAGCTGACTTGGGCTCACACTGAAAAGCCCTAGCTTTAGGCCTTAAACCCCACTTAAGTTAAGGAAGCAAGAGAAAGAAATAATGTATTCTTTAGTGTATTGCATAAAGAGTCCAATGAGAAGTGGAGTTCTGGACAAAAAATCTTTCAAGGACTGCCAGGAAAAGATCCAGACCAAGAAGGCAGCAGGGAAGGAAAAAATTAATGTCGACCTCTGGAAGCACAGAGCTCGGTGGTGAGGAAGAGGAAAGGAAGACCTGGATCTACTGCAAGGGGTAGATGGACTTCATCAACATTTATAATCTTCCAAGGTAACTAAATACACACACACACACACACACACACATACACACACACGCGCGCACACACATGCACACACATGCACACACACACACTGAATTCTTTTAGCAGATGCTTAACAAGTACTGACTATAATGAAGATAAAAGCTGCCACAGACTATATACTTGGCTTTAGTAGTGAATGGGGTCAATAATATCATTTTTACCCTTTGGGGCTTTCTAGTCTATGGGGGAAAAAGTGAAGAAAGCACATAATCTATAAAGCACAGTGAGTGTTAGGTGAAGAGGAGGTCAGAAGGTTATGTGAATATATCGGGTGAGGAAGTAGCTCATCAGACCTGGGGGAAGTGCAGGAAGTGTTGAGCGAGAAGGCTGGAGTGGCAGTCAAGTTCAGATGGTTTGGGGTTACATGTCTCCAGTGTGTGTCCCTAAGAGAGTGACGAGTCAGCTAAAAGGTTCAGTGAGGTTTTTTCCCCCTGGTTTGAAAGGTTGCTTGGAATTTCATTTTTTCAGGTCCTGATTTAAGAGGAGCTAGGAGGGTAATGCTCAAGTTAAGTTGGAAGGACACCAGGCTTGGGCTAACCAATAACTACTGAATATATTGCTCTAGGACGTTAGAAAAGCAGATGCAATGGCTCATAGACGAAAAGAAGCAGAATAGGACCTTGGATATTTAGCTGTTTTAAACAAATTGTAGGGGTCCGCAACCAGCAGTTGGAGAATGTAGTCTCCAAATTGCCACACAGGTAATTTGGCTATGGGGGGGTGGTGCCACCAGGACGTGTCTAGTTGTATTCTCTTGAGCATCTCTATTTAAGTTCTTTTGTTAGCCCCTGGGATATGAAATCATATCTACTGGCTTGAACATGGAGAGTGGCAGGGGTGAGAGAGGAAGGGGTAGGACAGGAGAGAGGCACTCTGCTGTTACATTCTCTTTGGATACTGGCACTGTAATAAAGTGGAATGACTGGCTTGTTTTATGTTTCAGCATTAATAAAGGTTCTCTATGGTTCTGCTTGTGCTAATTCTAATTCCTTTACCTGGAATCTCATTTTCTTTTCATTATTTAAGATCCAACCTTGAGTTTGGAGCAATAATGCAGTGACTTCCAGTTTGATTCTTTTTGATCCCTGGCATCACAACAATATATACCAACTAGGTATAGCCCTTTATTTCTCCAAGTGCCTCTGGGATGGCATGGATAATATCTAGCACTATGGGTTCAAGCAGCACTGTACCTTTGAACAACTAGCCTGATGTCTGAGAATTTCTGGGAAAAGTATCTGGGGACTCCTGAGCACTTGGGAGAGACGCCTGCCACTAATCCCCTGGCAAAGGGGAAAAGATATCTCAGCTGTTTTGGAAACTGCCAAGCCAGAGGGCAAGGATGAGTTAGTTAACATCATCAGCAGTCAGGCATCAGAGTTGGAAAACAGAAATTCAGAGGGAAAATGGGCAGGGAGAAATAAAAAATACCAAAATTTATGAAGGACTTTCAAGAGGCCACCTGTGAAATGAGGTATTTATATGTTTGTATACGTTCCAAGCCATCACCTTTTGGTTTTGGTCCAGGTTAATTTGTACTTGCCTTAAGGTGGCAGGTCTCACAGGTCATATCCAGCAGACATGATCTGTTCTTCCCACAAACATTCTGTAACACCCAAGCATGGTCCGCCTTAATTTCTCTGAAGGCCTTCCTATTTGACTGAGCATCAAAGTGTAAACTGAGATAAATTTTTTGTTTTTTTGTTTTTGTTTTGTTTTTGGTTCATACCCAGTGCTGCTCAGGGTTACTCCTGGCTCTGTGCTCATAAATCACTCCTTGGCAGGCTCGGGGGACCATATGGGATGCCAGGAATTGAACCCCGTCCGTCATGGATCGCCTGCATGCAAGGCAAATGCCCTGCCATTTTGTTATTGCTCTGGCCCCCGAGATAAACTTTTAAAAAAAAAAAAAGAAACTGATGAATAGGAAGAACCTTCAAAGCCTCCATATTCCACAAATCAAGAATTTCACATAATAGCTATTACTACTATAATGCTTCTTCCACATCTGCCTGCCAATCTCAGAATTTTAGGTCACTTTCAGCAGTATTTTCCTAGTTCTGTGCTCTGAGTAACCCCTGGTGCTCTTCAGAGTTTACTCAGCATGGAGCCAGGAGTAAACTCTGAGAGGTGGTGTTTGGGGGAACTATATACGGGGTTGGGGATTGAATAGGGATCAACAGGATGCAAGAAAAATGCCTTAACCCACATGCTATCTATGTATCCCGTGACATTTGGATTGATCAGACTCAGCTACAGGATGTTTAGACATTGCTCTGAATAGTTTGGGATGAAATTAATATTTGAAAGTGCAGACTCAATTCAGAATTTCCCATAACTTTTCTTGATTCTCCCCCTCTTACTCTTACTAAGTTGCATACTTGTAGAGGTTAACCTACTCCATATTAATTTTGAAGTGCATTAGCACAGAATTATTCATACCAGCAACTTTAAACTGTAATATGCAAAGAGAAAGATTACAGTCTTTATAAAATATTTTTATTTATCAATTTACTTCTGGTTTACCAATTTGGGGGAGTTTCAGGAGTTTAACTTTATTCATCAATGTTCGCAATGAAAAAAATCTCTCATATGTGGCATATAAACATAGTAAGGAAACAATAAATGGCCAAAGTCATTGGAATCTATAAAATAGCTCCAGGTAGGGAGTGACTGGGAGGGGCTCTTGGGACACCAGTGGAGGAAAGTAGGTTCTTTGATGATGGGTGTACTGTTAGAATTATGTGCACAAAAATATATAATTAACATTGTTGTAAAAATGGTGAAATAAAAATTAAAGCAGTAGACTGCCTTCTCAAGTGGAATATCTCATCTCAGGCCTGCGTAGTCCTATAGCTGGACTTTTTCCGAACAAAGAAAGCTCCTCCTGCTAATGATATCTGTCGTGGACCATGAATTCCCCCTGTCTCT
>PVKC010018140.1:0-19833 GCA_004027635.1 Crocidura indochinensis
CCATATGGGACACCAGAAAATCAAACCATGATCTGTCCTAGGTTAACATGTGCAAGATAGACGCCCTACCATTTGTACCACTGCTCCAGCCCCAACCTTTTACTCTTTTAAATAAACTCTATTTATGTGCTCATGCATCAAGATATTCATTCTATATTATTCTTAGGATACCATAGGGGACATTTTTTATTCAAATTTTGAAGCTAAATGCTTTTAAAGGTTACCTTATATATTTCTGGTTGTAGGATCATTTTTATAGTTGCCATCTTATTGCTTCATGTAACTTCACTAAAGCAAACTATACAAGGTGTTGGCCATCAATGTTTTGGATAGATGGATATCAGATGGATGAATGGATGGATGGATGGATGGATGGATGGATGGATGGATGGATGGATGGATAAAAGGATGGTGGTTGATCTAGTCTGGACACATGCTTCCCTCTAGGGATCATAGAATCAAGATTTAATTATTTCTCTGATCACTTAATTGACAAGTGCCAGTTTGGACTTGTTTTTTATCACCTATCATGATTAAATTCTATTTTTAAATCATTACTGAAGGCTCAGAAGGCAGTAGAGCAGGAAAGAAGTGCTAGTATCACAGGATATACATTTGCTTAGCTCACAACTGACATATAAGGACTAAAGTGTTAGTTCAGGGGAGTAGAGGACACAGTATATATGCAAATGTCCCACAGTCCATCCTCAAAAACAGTGGTCATTCACGCTTTGCCAGGAGCAACCTCCAGCACTGAATCGGAGCAGCATCCCCCCAAAAAGATTAATGAATAGTTCTTTTATATTTTCTTTTCTTTTTTTTCGGGGGTGGGGGGCACACCTGGAGGTGTTCAGGGGTTACTCTTGACTCTGTGGTCAGAAATTGCTCCTGGCTAAGGCAACTATATGGGATGCCTGGGATCAAATCCACATCTGTCCTGGGTCAGCTGCGTGCAATGCCTTACCACACTGTGTTACTACTCCGGTCCTCTATACTTTCTTTATTTTAACAACCCACCTGATAACTCTTTGACAGTTGTTTTTCATTGTATTATTTATTACTTAGTTCTTATTCAACGTAGATTCATTTTCTATTTATACATTAGATTCATGTCTTTCTGCTTCATTTTCTTTTCATACATATGAATGTTTCCTCATTATGCTCATTTCCTTTTGAGGATCTCAGGATACTCAGGAACTGAAACAGTAAAACCCATTGCAGTGTTTACTGCAATAAGCTGACATGGAAGTAAAACTTCTCCCAAACAGACACTATTGGTATTTTCCAAAATGTGTGTTTAATTACCAAATCCCCTAGCAGTTTCTACTCATTCAGACTGCCAGTGCCTTGAAGTATCTACAGTCCAGCTTCACACTTTTGTACAGTCAATATTGCTGAGCGTCTATCTACCCTGAACCAGCTTTTGTCTCAGAAATGGTGTCTGAATAATGAGTATGGCCCCTGCCTTCCAAGAGCTAAGAATAGTAAGTGAATCATTAACAAAGGACAAAGGACTGTCTGGAACTGAAAATAACTTTACAACACCAATAGCAGACGAAGGATTATATCTCTCATACAGATCTAAAAGAAAAGGAAACCAAGTAAGGAAATGAGTAAATGATATAAATAGGCAATTTACAGAAGGAGAAATATAATGGAGTAATCTATTTACTTGATGACTCACTACAATAGTTAATCAGATTGGCCAGAATTTTGGATATGGATGGTGTCCAGTACTGGAGAGAATGTTGGGATAGGAGCCCTGTTGGATAGGTAAAAATCAGCTGTTTTTGCAAAGGGCAGTTTCTGGCTATTGGTCATATGTCTAGGCTGAGCTACAAGTCCCATTTCTAGGATGACTGCTGCAGACATCAGGCATGAGTTGGAAAGGTACTTCTGGCTCATTAAAGAGGGTGAAGGAGGAAAAATTGCAAATAAAATATTCAGAATAGTAAACTTGAAACTGTCAGTGCCATCGGAAAGCAAATCATTACAAGTGTAGTGTGGCACAAGTACTAATGAGGAATCATTTCACTCTTTTATTGGTGTACTACTTCCAATGTGTTAAGAATATGAGAGATTATGGGGCCGGGCGGTGGCGCTGGAGTTAAGGTGCCTTACTGCGCTAGCCTTGGATGGAACGCAGTTCCATCCCCCCATACCCCATATGGTCCCCCAGGCCAGGGGCGACTTCTGAGTGCATCCATATGGTCCCCCGAACCTGCCAGGAGCGATTTCTGAGCGTAGAACCAGGAGTAACCTCTGAGCGCTGCCGGGTGTGACCCCAAAACAAAACAAAAAATAGTATAATGTATAATGTTTAACCTGTTTGATAAATGGGTGCTTGTGCTGTTAGTGAGATATGAGATACCCTATGAACTCAGGATGACTGGAGAGAGCCCCTAAAGTGTTACCTTTTTTATCTAGATACCCCCTTTTCATCTTGTTTCACTTTAATGCCACAACAAACTTTTTTTGTTTTGTTTTTTGTTTTTGGGTCACACCCGGCAGCGCTCAGGGGTTACTCCTGGCTTTATGCTCAGAAATCGCTCCTGGCACGCACGGGTGGGGGGGGTGGGGGTGGGGGGAGGGGGACATATGGGATGCCGGGATTCGAACCACTGTCCTTCTGCATGAAAGGCAAACACCTTACCTTCATGCTATCTCTCCGGTCCCACAACAAACTTTTGAAGTCAGCACTATTTGTCTGGGTTTCTAGTTGTGCAAATTCAGAATTAGAAAAAAAAAATAGATGGCTCTTAAAAGGTTGCCTAGCTAGATAGTAGCTGAGCCAGTTTCACCCCAATCTGTCATATAAGCTCCTGGATCCATAAAATGAATGTTGAGTACAGGGAATGGTGACCAGAAGTAACAGCAGACACCCAGCCAAGGACACTGCCAAGACCAATGTTGGCCTTTGAAATAAAGTAGTTTCCTGAAGGAACAAACTATTTCTAAGAACAAAAAATTGTTAAAATGTTGTCTCTATACCAAGAGTCAGAACCTAGAAATTACAGCAACCTATAGTTTTTAGCTACAGACTTTCCAAGAGACTCCAAAAGTCAGCAAGGAACCAGGGCCCTGAGAATGCAGCAGTCCTAGTTTATGCCAGACTCAGAAAACACAAGTCTGACTGGAACCCTGGGGCCTCACTCTGAGACTGCTGCCAAGAGCAGTTCTGCACCTGTGAACTTCAGTCATTCGTGGCTTCCCAGAAGCACTAACAGCCACTCCCTAAGCTCCCCAAAGACACTCCCCACCTTCGGGTGTGACTCCACTTTCCAGCATGGCATGTAAACCAGCCTCACTTCAAGACTTAGATCCAACAGTTACAGGGTACCAGATTCTGATTTGAGTGTGACTAACTGACTTGTGTTGATGGGCATTTCTTTGCCAGAGTTGGTTCTGGCATATCAAGGGCAATAGCTCTCTTCTTAGGTACAGTGTGGTACTAGGTGTTATCCTTGAACACTTGGGTGCTTTCTATTCTCATTATATTTCATTGAGTTTTCTAATATTTCCTAGTACTCTCCTACTGAAAATCATCTGTGTGTACTGCAAGTCATAATCCTGATCCACATAACCTGGGAAATCTAACAGGCAGGGAAGAAGCTTGTACCATCTCATAGTCTCTGCTGGCACCTAATTAAGCTTCACTTGCCTAAAATTAATCCAGAGAAATAGCACAGGGTTTAAGGCACATGTCTTGTATACAGTCCACTCTGGTTCAATCACCAACATTACATATGGTTCTCCCAGATTCCACAAGGAGTGATTCCCTAAGTGTAAAGCCAGGAGCAAGCCCTGAACACTGCTGAACTGATCATGAAAATAACCGCCTAATTTTCAAGGAAGAAACACCACTGGCCAAGCAAGTGGAAACAAACAAATGGGACTACAAAAAGAGAAACTTCTGTACCTCAAAAGAAATGCTAAGACACAAAGACTGCCTGTGAAATGGAAGAAAGTATTCACCCAATACCCAGATAAAAAGGTTTAGGTTATCTAAAATATATAAGGTACTGGTAGAACTTAGCAAGAAAAAAATATAACCCTATTTTATAGAGAGAAGAAATAAACAGATATTTCCTCAAAGAAGAAATAGGTAGCCAAAAGGCACATGAAAAAATGCTCCATATTACTAATCATTAGGGAGCTGCAAAGGAAAGAAATAAGATAATATCTTACACGACAGACAAGAACAGCCAGGGCTGGTGTGGATGCAGAGAGAAATGGACTCTCATTCACTGCTGGTGGGAATATAGACTGGTTCAGCCTTTTTGGAAAACAATATGAATATTCTTCAAAAAACTATTAATTGAGATTCCATTTGATCCAGCGATACCACTCCTAAGAATACAGAAAAGCCCTCTGTACTTCTATGTTCACCATAGCACTATTTATAATAGCCAGAAATTGGAAATTATGCAAATTATTGAGAACTGATGAGTAGCTAAAGAAACTGGGGTACTTCTACACAATGGAATACTACTCAGCAGTTAAGAAAAATAAAGTCACGAAAATTGCTGATATATGGATGGACATGGAGATTTTTATATTGAGTGAAATGAGTCAGAGGGGGAGAGATAGAGAATAATCTCACTCATTTGTGGGAGATATATACATATAAATATATGTATATATATTATGGTAATAATTTCCAGAGATAATAGAGATGAGGGCAAGGTGGAGCAGTCCTCCATGGTAGGAACATGGTAGGAAGCTTCCCACAAATAGTGGAACAGTGCAGTTAGGGTAGAGAAGGAACCACTATGACAATAATGGTTGGAAATGATCACTCCAGACAAGAACTGGGTGCTTAATTGTTGAATTAAATAATTAATGATGGTACTGGATAGAGATAGATGGAGGCCTTTATTCTTAGGCCCCAACCACGTGGCTCCATCCTCCATTAACCGGCGCGGTCTGGGTCCAGAAAAGCGACGGGTATTGAACTCACTCACAGGCAGGCTTCAGGAAGCATCAACTTTATTCATGCCCTATCCACCACACGAGTCGTCAATCTCAACCATTTAAGCATGCTATCCTTAGCTTGCCCTGCGTCTTAACTTGTCCGGCCATGGCTCTCCATGTGGCAAAAGGCCAAAGGGCCAAAGTCCTAATCCTCTGGGTCAAAGCCTTATATACCCTTTCCAAGACCCCTCCCAGAATATGGGAGGTTTCTAGCAGGTAACTATAATGTAATATCCGGTTCCCAAGACCCCGCCCAGAAATGGGCGGGTCTCAGGTAGATACACCTAAATCCAGGGTGGAGTCACACTTAATAAAGATAGAATGGGGCTGGAGAGATAGCATGGAGGTAAGGCATTTGCCTTGCATGCAAAAGGTCGGTGGTTCGAATCCCAGAATCCCATATGGTCCCCCAAGCATGCCAGGAGCGATTTCTGAGTGGAAAGCCTCCAGGAGTAACCCTGAGCACTGCCGGGTGTGACCCAAAAACCAAAAAAAAAAAAAAAAGAATGATATGCACAGTATCCCTTCATTAACAATTGTACAAACTGTAGTGTCTGAAAGAAAAATAGGTGGAGAGAGGAAGAAGGAGAAAGAGAAGTAAAATGCCTGCCCCAGAGACAGGCAGAGGGGGAGGATGGGAGGGAAATTGGAGACATTGGTGGTGGGAAATGCGTGCCAGTGAAGGATGGTATACATTGTAAGAATAAAATTTAATTATGAATAACTTCGTAACCACAGTATTAAATAAAAGGAAAAAAATTTAAAAATAAATGCCCAGATGCATAGAGGATGGTATTCGCCAGCACCACACCCCAATTTCCCCAGTGACTTGTCTATGAGAATGCAAAAGAAGAATGTGACCCAAAGTAGAGGAGGTGGGGAGGAGAAGGTCTCTTTCCAGTCCCTTAAGTGCTGTAATCACACAGATGCAGGCCAGAGACATGGTTGGGACAGAGTTCATTTGGAGTTCATGCAGACTGTTGGGTTCTTCAAGCCCATTCATCAACCGAGGTGATTCTCAAAGGTCAACCTACCAAGAAAATTCTTGGTATTACAAGTTGACTGGCAGAAGAGGGAGGGTCGAAGTTTATGAGAACTCCCCTCCAACCCCCACCCCCAGAGTCCCATCTTCCCAGCAAGCTTTGGGAAAGTCTCAGCAGCAGCAGGGAAGAGAAGGCTGATCTGAGATTCACGAACAGAGTCAGAAAAGGCATTGTGGGCTTCCAGATTCAGATTCTCTAGGTCTCCATCATCAAAATTAGACAGGGAATTCTCTTCCTTTGTGACATGAACAAAATTTAATTTAGGCAAAAATATAGGTCATGAGACCAACAAAAGACTGAGCAAGGGGCTTTTATCTTCTAGGAGGGAACTTGATGCACTTTTAGGCTAGATTCTTTTAGGCTAGGTGAAGGGAAAGGGGGGAGGAACAGAAATTGTTAAATCTGGCGGCAAGGGATGGAGGCAGGCTGGGTGTGTGCTGAAGGTTCGAGTTGAATACCACATAGACCTTTTGCACTGTTGAGAGGAAACCCCTTCCTTAGCACCTAGTAAAGTGTAGCTCTCAAGCCAAAAATTAAACAAATTAATTATGCCAACAGTTTAGCAAGTTGTCTATGCTGCATTGGAAATCAAGTCTCAGATAAAAAAGATTGTCCACTGTTGGCTGTGATCTAGCTAGAGGAGGCATATCTTTTGGAGAGAGGGAGGTACAGGGGCCATTTAGGGCCACACTTAGCTGTGTCAGGGTTTACCCCTGACTCTGTGTTCAACAATCCTCTTGGTGGTGCTGAAAGAACCTTATACAGTGCTAGGATTGAACCATGTATAAGGCCATGTATAAGGCGAAGTTCTCACCCTTGTGCTATCACTCAGGCTCAGAAAGCTTAGATTTAAAGGGCTCAGTGCACTTTGCCTACCTCTAAACCCTGCATGCAGCACCAATCCTACAGGACTTGGCCAGACCAGGATGGCTAGACCTAGTAAAGGCATCATAGATTTCCTGGTGTTCTGAGACCACTAGAAAAAATATTGCCTGTCTCAGACACTGAGCACATCTTGATATCATCCTAACACCTGGCATTTCTCCAGGAATCCCTCTCCCTGCTTTCTCACCAACTCAAGACCACTCCCAACCCCTGGGAAAATCCAGACAGGGAAGTATAGGCTGGGACAGGCAGGAAGCACAGAAGCTCAGGAGAGAATGGGCCCTTCTTCCTATCTGCGGCTGAATCAGGCCGAGTGTAAACAGGAGGCCGGTGAGGCCGGGAATTCCTGAAGAAGGTCTTTCTTTGCAGAGAGAAGGAAGGGATATCCTGACATTGATAGCCGGGATGGACCCAGCGTCACATCTTTTCCAGATTTGCAATAGAAAGGGCCGGGTTTGGGCTTTGTTCTCTAAGCCTGAGAGTCAGGACACTGCTATTTCTGAATATAGACCCCGATCCCAGCTAGGCAGAAGGAAATAGCTGTATATATGAACCCCTACCATCCGGGTCCCCAGAGGCCCAACCTAGTGTATATCTAGCACCCCATGATCCAGTGTGTATGTGACCTCCACACTGAAATAAGTGTGGCATCTACCATTCATCCCAGCAAGGGTACCACTCCAGCACATGTATGGACATCCTAATTGAATAATGTGTTCCAGCAAGTTCTCCACCATATGTGGGACCCTGATCACCACAGGGATAGTAGCAAAAAATAACTAAATGAACTAAAATCAATAGATAGGGAACAAAGAGATAGTTTACAATGGGTACGGTACTTGCCTTGCACATGGCTGACCAGATTTAGAGCCTAGGCATCCCATATAGTCCTTCAAGTATTGCCAGGATGTGTGACCCCAAAACAAAACAACTAATTAAATAAGTACATATGTAGATTAAAAGAAGAGAAAAGGAATGAAAACAAGGAAATCAAGGGACTAGAGCCATAGAACAACAGGTAGGGCGCTTGCTTTGCAGGTGGCTGAATGGAATTTGACCGCGCCAGGGGTAATCCATAAGGGCAAAACCAGGAGTGAGCCCAGAGCAAGTGGGGTGTGACCATCACAAAACGAAACAAGGAAATCAGTAAGGAGGAAGAGTTGAGACTTACTCAGGTTTCAATGGCACTTGTCCATTCTAGGTGATTAGCATGGCTAGAAGGGGCAGATAGTGTGGCATTTATTGAACAGCTCAGCCTGGACCTCAAGTTCTCAAGCCTCAGGTGACTTGGTAGCAGCAGGAAAGGGACCCTCAAGATATCTCCAAGGCGCAGCTCCAGTGGAGAAGAGGTGGCACTGAGTGGTACTACACTCTCCTGGGTAGCATTGAGGCCGACAATGAGGTAAAACTTTCCATCACTCCCTCCTCCTGCTCTTCCATCTTTCTCTAGACTAGGCCCTTATTCTCTCCACTCTTCTCTTTTGCATCCCTCCTTCTATCATTTTTCTTTCCACTCTTTTCTACAAGTTGAGCAGGAACTTGTTTGCTGAGGAACTTGTGCTCAGGGCCTGTAGTGGTTGAGGCCAGACTTGGGCTCACCAGATATCCACAGACATTTCTTCAACCCTGGGAGCTTCCTGTGCTCTGTGCTCTGAAAATGCAAGGAGCATCTGTTCACACACATCCCTCCCTCACTCCCTTTTGTTTGAGGGGCACCTAGACCTGCAGTGCCTCCCCTCAGTGCCTCACTAGGTCACAGAGTCAGCACCCCTTGCGGTTCCTATTGGAAAGTCCAAATGTGGTCATCACAAGAGGAGGATCAGAAATACACCCCATAGAAGACTGTGGTGACCCAGGGCATGGAACAAGGGTCTTGAGGGATGAAGTCCCAGGTTTCACCAGCTGCTTCCCAGAGTCTCAGAAACCTTTGCGTGGGGTTTAGCTGAATCCTATTCAGGAGGCCCATAACCTGTCAAGTCTGTCACCCCCAACTCTCACCCCAACCCCCTCTATTACATTCTCTCAGGGAGAAACACGTTATTGGGAGTGGAGTGACATCCCAGGGCAGGGTTAGGGGAAGTGTGGGGTATCTCCCTTTCCTGATCACTAGTCTCAGCTCCACATTTCCTGGAACTGCTTTTGGGTCTCTGTAGGGTCCAGCACAATTGCCTACTAATGTCGAGAAGAGGCCTGATGAGGACACAGCAACACCATCTCTCCTGCACCTCTCCATTTGTGGGGAACAGTGCTGAGGACACCCCCAAATGTCTGATTGAAGATGCACCCAGTATCTCCCTCAAGTTAAGGACAATGTCTGAGCCCGGTGGTGCCCTGGCCACGTGGTTAGCACTTCGAGGCCACCCCTAAAACTAACAAGAGCTGAAGGTCAGAGCTGGGCACCTCAGGAGGCAACAGGAACAGGGAGCAACCATGGCCAAGCCAGAATTTCAGTTACACCAGTGAACCCAAAACTGAAGTGTCCTTCCCCCTCTTCTTCCCCCTCATTCCCCCTCTGCCCCCTAGGCAGGTATTGGGCCCCAACCCCCACATTTCAGGGCTGTCCCCTGGGGCAGGATGACCTAGTGCTTCCACAGACAGGCTGAAATCAAGCTTGATGTCAAAAACAGCTGGAGCTTGGGGCCTCCACACTTGCTTGAATTTCACCCTGTTGTGGTTTTGGATTAGCAGTAAGAGGCAGATCAGATGATGCAGCCAGGGATGGGCTGTCCCCAGGGACCAGCCCTCCTTCCTGCCCTTTTCCATCTCCCCAAAGGCAGACTTCTCTCTCCCCTTCCCTCATGAATTACCCTTCACCTGTCTCCTCTTTCTTTCCCCCAACTCTGTCCGCTTTCCCTCTGCCCTTCTCTCCTTTCCCCTTAGGTCCTCTTTCTTCTCCCCTTCTCCCGTCCCTTTCTTTCCTTTTCTCCCCTTTCTTCTCCCCTGCACCTCACCCTTCTCCTTTTCTCTTTCTCCCTCCCCTTCTCCTTACCCTCTTCCCTTTCTGTTCTCCCCTTTTCCTCTTCTTCCTTTTGCTATCCTCTTTCCTTTCCCTCCCCTCTCCCCTTCTCTCTTCCCCCCTCTTTTTCCTTCAGGAGAACCAACATGTGAAGCCCTTAGAGGACTTTGAGAGATAATAAACCACTTAGCAGCAGAAACAGGAGGCATAGTTGATGGGACAGTTGTGTACTTCAGCCCAAAGCAGTGCCATGGGTCTTGAGTAGGATTATCAGGACGGAGCACTGGGGGTGATGCGGGGTGGGGGTTGGGGGTGGGGACTGGTTTGTAGCTGGAATCCCTGATAGAGAGGGAAGCAGGTAGCGCTCCTGGATTTGGAAATAGGGGTGGGGAGGAGTTGGGAGCTGCCTTGTCCAGCACCCACACATGGGAAGGGAACACTAGAGAGAGAGAGAGACCACCTGGAAAAGTGTTCCAGTGCCTGACTGGAGGGCAGGAGGCTGCACTGCTGAGCAAGAACCCTAAGTTGTTTCTCTGGGCTCAGTTGGTCCATAAATTCACTTTCCATCCAGATGTGGCCACCTTGTCAGTAACGAAGCGAAGGGTTTGTTGCTGTCATCCCACAGGGTGAAATTTTCTCATGGCTACAGCAGCTCATAAATGGAAGAAGGGGGATGTGGTGTCTTGGAGGTTCCTCCAGCAGTGCCTAAAGAGAGTCCTCTTACTCTGGTTGGAGGCAAAACCTGTGTTCAATCCCCAACTGAGTGACCCAGGGCTCAGGACATAAGTGAGTCCTGTTAGAGTCAGTGACTGGAAAAATCCAAGTGACCCCCAGAGTAAGTTTCTTTTTGTGCCTGTAACTTCCTTGGATTTTTGTTTCTTCCCTGGGGATGAGAAGAGATGTATTTTTAAAGAGTACATCCTAGAGTTTCCTTCCTGGAAAGAAACTCCTCACTATTTTGGAAAGGGAAAGTCTAGCAAGACTGGGGGGAGCAGGGGAGAAGGTTTTTGTGTGTGCTCCTTTGGGAGACACATGCTTTGGTGCCAGCAAAAGGCAGAGGTGCCCCTGTTTCTTAGCAGACAACTTGCCCTTCCAGTGGAGCCCTGGGCTGCAGCCTTACTTCTTAGCCTTGCTGGGAGTTCTGGGTGTCTAGGATGGTGGGCAAAGAAGGCTCCCTTGACCTGAGTGATGTCCTACTCCAGAATGGAGCCAGGACCCCCCATGGTGCATGGAGAGGTGCTCAGATGCATATGACTGCCACCTCTTTCTCCCAAGAGTTCAGACTGGGTGTTGCCTCCCTGAGGGAATGACAAACACTACCCACAGCTGGCCAGCTCTGGGGGTGAGGCCTGGTCACAGTGACCAATGCACACTCTGCTCGTTGTCCCAGCTCTGTCGTGGATGCAGCAGATGAGAGCCCAGTACAAGGTCATCACACAGAGCCTTTGTCCCAAGGAAAGCAAAATCCAGCATTGTCACCCACACCTAAAGGAGGTTTAGGGAAATAAAGTGACTACATGAGACAAAAATGGATAGAGCAATGACTGGTTTGCTTATTTGCTTTGTACTTTGTTTATTTATTTGGGTGTTTGAAGGTCACATCTGGCAATGTTTAAAGTCACTCCTGGCGGGTTTTGGGGGACCATATGTGGTGCCAGGAATCAAACCTGAGTTGAATGAATGTAAGGCAAGCTTCTTACCTGTTCTGGCTCCCTGTTTTCTTTTTAATTATTGTATGGGCTCCACCCACCATCACCCTCATCACACACACACACACACACACACACACACACAAACTGAAGGTGGGGGCAAGACATGGAGTCCCTGGTATCAAACTCAGGCGCAGTATATGCAGGGCATATGCTCTACCCCTGTGCCATACCTTGACTTTTCGGATTGGCAAAGGGACCTAGATTGGAAGCCAATTGGCTCACCTCTACATCTCTCCTCAATCTCACACTGTCTCCCAAGCTTTCTCATTCTTCCAGATGTTTTGAGCTGCCTTGAAGCTTTCTTGATGGATGTCATGCCACTGTGTCCCTCACCAGTCACTTGACAAGGGAACAAAGCACTGGGGACTTTGGGACTGGGGCTTCTCCAGCCTTGACATAGCCATACTTTTCCTTAACAATGTGAATTAGTTACCTTTTACCTGACATCCACCTTTTACTGGGCACCTTGCATTTGCCTGGTCTACCCTGCCATGCCCCCAGTTGTCTGGAGATACCAGGCATCAGCAAAGCAGAGGAAAGGGTGAGCAGGGGCTGGAGAGGGAGTTCCATGTGCTAGAGTAACTATATATCCAGGAACCCTCAACTCAGGATCCTGTAGAGTCGAATGCCCCTGATGGAAGAGGAATCTCTTTAGGGTTAGATCACCCTACTCACTGGCCCTGATGACTGAGCTTTGGACCCCTTCTTTCTCCCACCAGCAGCACTCCTCTGCCTGAGACCCAGTCTGTGCTCATGGGTGCTGAACTGAACATGCACACTGTTGATGGACCCTCACAATCAATGCTCAAAGGTTCCCTACCTTTCCCCACATCTGTCTCAGGGGTCAGGAAAGGCATAGCTAGGATCTCACCGGGTCAGTGGACACATTTCTAGCTGCTCCTTTTTTTGTTAGCATATGGCCAACCCCTTCACTCAGCACAGAATTATAGATCCCACTCCTTTCTTCTTCCTCCTCCTCATCCTTTTTCTCCTCCTTCTTCTCCTTCTCTTCGTTCTCCTCTCTTTTTCTTCCATTCAGTGGTGCTCACGGTTTGCTGAGGTCAAACCCAGGTCAGCTGCATGCAAGACAAACTCCCCACACACTGTATGATCACTCTGGCTCCTTTTTTCTTACCTTTTTGGTTTTTGGGCCATGCTCAATAGTTACTCCTGACTCTGCACTCAGGGATCCCTCCTAGTGCTGGTTGGGTGACCATCACAGTCAGCTACATGCAGGACAAGAGCCATATCCACTGTAATATCTCTCTGGCCCCCAGCTTTGTTTTGACTATGGAGTATCACATAGGGAGCACTGGGATGTGCAGCGATAGAAGGTTGTATTTGCAGATACAACCTGTGGACTGTCAGAGGAAGTGACAAATTGGAAACTTTTAGAATCATAGTTTATTCTTTCAGGTTCTCTTTGTCATTCATGTGTCATGGACAGACAACTTGATGCTGACCAAATCAGCCCTACTGAGTATAATCAGGGCACATCTACTGCTTACCCCCCTCCATGCTGGTTTCTTTGCCTTGTGCACAGAATATAATCCCACCCCAACACAAACCTTGTCACAGGAAAGTGAGTATGGCTCCAGTCATAGCATCTCCCTTTCTGGAACAACAGCTAATCCTCTCAGCCATGTCCCCATATGTCATCCAAGCCCCTGAGGACAAGGGTGAACAAGTCAGGAGAGTTCAGGTTGTGCTGTATTGAACTGACCTTGTGAAGCACATGTGAAGGAAAGGGTGTGCCCATGGACTAGAGAGATAGCACAGCAGAGAACGTGCTTGCCTTGCCAGTGCCAGACTTGGGTTCAATACCTGGCTCCCCATACAGTCCCCCAGTCCCCATCAGGAGTGATCCCTGAGCACAAAGCCATGACTAAACCCTGAGGACTTCCAGACCCCCAAAACAAAGAAACAAACAAGGGGCCGAAGAGATAGCATGGAGATAGGGTGTTTGCCTTGCATGCAGAAGGATAGTGGTTTGAATCCTGGCATCCCATGTGGTCCACCAGGCCTGTCAGAAACAATTTCTGAGCATAGAGCCAGGAGTAACGCCTGAGTGCTGCCGGGTGTGACCCAAAACACAAACAAGCAAAAAAGAGACAAACAAAAACCAAGAGGTGCTAATGGTAGATGGGGCTACATGCTTTAAGGAAGCTAAAACAGGACCATTGACATGTTAGGAGACTGAGGGAGGCTAGAAAGAGGCCAGAGAGGCATTTCTGAGGAGGGGACTGAGGGGCTCAGTGCAAGGAGCCCAGCTTGGGAAGTCAGAGAAGAGGGTTGTGTTTGTGTTTTTAGAAGGACAAACATTTGGATGCAGGGCAAAGGTTGGAGTGAAGCCAACAGGTGAGCAAGCCTCAGGCTGCTGTTGGAGCCTGCGAGCTGTTGACATTTGACGGGAAGCTGAAATCTGAGGCTTGAAACCTGAGACTGTCTTGTTTCATGCTTGTGTTAAAGGTAACTCTGGCAGTTGGCAGGAGATTCAACAGTTGGATGGGAATACACACAGGATTGGGCAGGGGAGGACACTGGAGCCAGAGCTGATGAGACTTGCAGATGGTGTGGATGTGGAATAGAGCCAGAGAGGAAGTCAGGAGGACTCGGTGAGGTCAACATGCCACTCCAAGTTGGTCAGTAATGGAAAAGAAATAAGACTTTCTTTGTGGTTTTTCTAAAAGATCTTTTTTCATGAAGTGATGGGGGGTGTACAGAGACCCTGAAATTGTGGTGCCTTCACTGCCTGTCTTTTGCCTAGAGGCGGGAGGGTAGAACAGGGGGTGACACAGCAATCTCTGCATCGATCTCCAGAAGCTGCAGTCCATGCCTGCTGTCTTTGACACGAATCTTTACTGGCATCTGATCAAGCTTGAGAAGGTCGGAGGGTTAATTTTGCCCTGAAGGGAGGCATTATGCCCAGCATGTGTCTAAGAATTCAGAGTATGTTGAGAGCACTCTGGCGTCCAGTCGGGTGGAAGAACCAAAGGCTATGACAAAAGTAGGAATTGATTTGCTCTCCCAGCTATGCAGACAGCCCATCCCCACAGCTGACAGGGGCCAAGGCTGTTCCAAGAAGTCTCTAGTAAGGAGACTAGTAAGGCCCATGTGAGGCCTCTAAGATCTCTTGCTTTGATCCTCAGGATTCCCCACTTACCCATTGCCAAGTAGGACAATTCCGATTCTTATTTTAACTCGACTCTCTTTGTCAGATGATTTGGGAACTAGGAAATATGAGAGTGTAGTTACTTACAAAGCTGTTGATGAGAGTTTCAAGCAAGATCCACTGCAAACCCACCATCAATGATGCACACTTCTCTCCCCTCCTTAGCAAACTCATTAACATTTAAAACATTATTATTATAGTTTGCGTCACAGGATTACAGTATTGTTGGAAAGTTTTTGCTTTTTATGCTTGTCAAATTGAGACAGGGTTGAAACAATTGAAAAACACCTTCACAGAAAAACCTTGATGGGCTTTATGAGTTGCATGAAATCTCCTCACCAAAGATCTATGGAAATCCCAACCCTCTTCACTCCCTGAATTTTAGCACTCTGGGTGCAATTTGACTTGGAAATAGTCATTGGGTTAGTTTTGTTCAAATGAAGTTTGACTGGGGAAGGTCGACTCTGTACTGGTAGCTTTGTCCCAGCTAGAGAGCCAGATGAAGAGACAAAGGAAGAATGTTTTGTAGAGACTGAGGATGGAGGTATGTACTTACCTACCAAGGGGCCCCAATGACTGACATCTCCCAGAAACTACACGGAAAGGAGAGATTTCAATGAAAGCATGGCGCTAAAGCCAATGAGATATTGGCCATCTGGTCTCTAGCACTGTGATTTAAGACATTTCTGTTATTAAAGACATCTCTTGAGTTATGGTAATCTATTATATTAGCCCTAGTAAACTAATAGAGCAGACACTAAAGCCCAGTTTAGTCTTTCATCACTGTTCCTGAAGGGAAAGAGTGGCAGGTTGGGCCTCTCATTCCCTTAGAACCCACCGGATCCTGGCCCTAAGACTCCCTTCCTGCAGAGTCATCTCCCTGGAGGAAATCTAGCTATATGGTATCAGAATCACTGATTAAGAATTGACCCACTCCAGGTTCTGGTTTAAATGTTAGTTGGTAATTAAAAATTTGGGGCTGGAAATCCTCTACCAGGGAAGACCCTACCACTGCTCTGACATCGACCTGCTCAAAAGAGACTTCCCTTAACACTAAGAAGACTTGACAACAACAGCAGGGCTTACAGGACAGGCAGGGCTCTCTGCATTGCCCTTTAATTGTGAGGTGAAACTAGAGGATGCTCTGCACCATCCTGACTGTAATGTAAGATATGCAGATTCCAGGACCTTTAATACAGAAACATGATACAAACAACAGAGACTGTGTGAAAAATAAAAGTGTATTGGCACTACAGACAATGACTTGGATTGGACAAACTAGTTTGTCTGGAGCCTAGAGTTGGTCTTATGTCAGGAAACTTCAGGGGTAGGGTCTCCTTGTATTTAGGTCAAGGCTTTTCTTTTCCAGGTCCCTCATATTTTGGTGGGCCTATGCAAACAATAATTGCCACTCTAACACCATTTTTACTGTGCTCCTTTGTCTCTAATCCTTAAGAAAAACAACCCACTTAAACTTTTGATGTTAACTTAAACTAATATGCATGTGCAAGGAAATGTAAAAAAGTATTATGCCTTCAATGTTTAAGGAGTTACATAAGTTTTATGGCTTTAGATTGCTTTGTGTGCTGCTAAGAATTATTATGTATTACAATCTGGGAACTTGTGGGACAAAGTAATTGTACATGGGTTCTGTTTTATTTTTCTTAATGTTCTTTGGCTGAACGTTCAAAGTTAAGATATCAGCAGGGGGACTTCTGAGAATTCTGTTAATGGGTGATTGTCCTTCTACTATAACTTTACCTTGTCTTCTTTCTTTGTATCTTTGTTCTCATAATTAAAAATTAATTTAAAAAAATTGAGGGCTGGAAAAATAGTATGGAAGTAAGGCGTTTCCTTGCATGCGAAAGGATGGTGGTTCAAATCTTGGCATCCCATATGGTCCCCCGAGCCTGCCAGGAGCAATTTCTGAGTGTAGAGCCAGGAGTAACCCCTGAGTACTGCCAGGTGGGACCCAAAAAAAGCCAAAAAAAAATTAAAAAGCATGAACATGGCCAGAGAGATACAATGGAGATAGGGCATTTGCCTTGCAATCAGAAGGACAGTGGCATACTATATGGTCCCCTGAGCCTGCCAGGAGCAATTTCTGAGCGTAGAGCCAAGAGTAACCCCTGAGCACTGCTGGGTGCTCAAAATAAAATAAAAATAAAAATAAAAAAAATAAAAATAAAAAGCATGAACAAGGCTATTTAAAAGAACCAGAAAAAAAGATCCTGTAAAGCTCTGGGCAGGGCTTATTGAACAAACAATGGACACGGGCTCCAGTTAATTCCCTAAGTGGAAAAAAGCACACAGAAGCACGGAAACCTGGAAAAGAAATGTCCACGAAGGAAGTCGAGGTGGGGACTCCCACCTAGCATGTTGCTAAGCAGCATCAGGCAGGGCTTGTCACCCTCCTTGCCTGTGAGTCTACACCTAGCAGCCCCAGGACTGTGCCTTGAATTCCACTGAGTTATAGCTACTGCTGAAAAGACTTTAATCACTGAGACACCCTTTCCATCCATGTCTTCTAAACTCAGAAGTGGCAGGAGTGCTCAATGGGTTTCAGGTTCAGCCCCCTGGTCAAGTTGTGCAGTGCCGGAAGAAAACTACCTAGCCCAATTAGTTTTCATAAGGAAAGGCGGCCTTCTCTCTCCAATCTGTGAGTTTGCTTAAACAAAAAAGTTGCCCCAGGTAGACAGTTCTGTCCTAAATGACAGCAGCTGCCCTACCAGCTGTACCTGCCCACCAGCCTACAGGGGTTAGCTCTGTTCAGATATTAGAACCAGCTGCTTAGAATATTTCTTTTCTCGGACCCGGGGGAGATAGCACAGTGGTGTTTGCCTTGCAAGCAGCCGATCCAGGACCAAAGGTGGTTGGTTCGAATTCCGGTGTCCCATATGGTCCCCCGTGCCTGCCAGGAGCTATTTCTGAGCAGACAGCCAGGAGTAACCCCTGAGCACCACCGGGTGTGGCCCATAAACCAAAAAAAAAAATTTCTTTTCTAGATGAGAGGCCTGGAGAAGAGTCCCCTGCAAATCTCAGAAAGTCTCAGGCTCCCTTGGGTTGAGAGCTTGGTCCTGAGTCTACCAAATATAATCTGTAGGGAAATGGTTAATCCTATTGACTCTACCCCTTGGAAAGTTCAAAGAGGGGTCTGATAAGGTACAGACCTCAGGTAAGAACCCCTCTAAGCTAGGATGGTGACTTCTCAGGACCTTTTTCTTGCACAAGGAGAAAGTGGCTATGATATCATCAATGGCTTATTGGCTCTACAGAGTATTTCTGGTGAGGGGTACTGCTGCTGGCTGAGAAAACATTTCACTCAAGAAATTCTTCCAAGTAAACTCCAGTCCAACTGTGTCAGAAATGGAGGCCAGCAGGGAGGTCTGTGCTTGGTGTGGTTGGTGAGTCCTTGAGCTGCAGGGGGATTGGGGAGGGTGGGTACATGCCTTAGCCTGACTCCTTCCATCTCTCCTCCCCAATGTTTCTCTTTAAAATCTGTTTGTGTGTTTCCCTGCTGATGTGTTCTTTTCCTACCATAGGTCAGGCAGCTCTATTTTTGAGTATTTGGGCAGGCACCATGGCTGCAGGAGTGTAGCCAAATCAAACAGAGCTTTATCTGCCCCCGTGGACTTGTAACCATTGCTTATCTTACTGTCCCAACCTTGTCTCTCCCAGAAAATACGTTCTGTCTTCATATCCTGAAAGGGGGTGGGAGGAGGAGGAGGAGAAGAAGAAAAAAAAGGAGAAGGAGGAGGAAGAAGAAGAAGAAGAAGAAGAAGAAGAAGAAGAAGAAGAAGAAGAAGAAGAAGAAGAAGAAGAAGAAGAAGAAGAAGAAGAAGAAGAAGAAGGGGTTGAAGGAGGAGGAAGAAGAAGGGAGGTGAGAACAGGAGAAGAAGAAGAAGCAAAGAAAGGAGGATGAAGGAGAAGAAGAAAGTGCAAGGAGCCTGGGAGGGAGAGTTCAATTAGGTCTTGGAAACCTAGATTTATGTCATCTCCTAAAAATGAGCTATTTTTCCTGGGTTCTCTTTTGGGGAACTCTTACGCACAGGATTAATTTATGACTAGCTCCCAAACAAAAACAGTCGCTAAGCTGCACACCCCATAAAGTCTCCATTTAGCTTCTCCACTAGTTGCTGCCCCACCTGGCAAGCAGAGGGAGGCTGGCTTGGCTCCTGGTGTGTTTTTCTGAGGCCTCTGCAGGCCACTCTCTCCCCTGGGCTGTGAATCTGGTTCTTTCCATGATTGTGGCCTTCAAATGATACTCCACAGACCCCACCAGCACCCACAGTCTTCACAGTTCCTGTTTGTTCCTTGTTCTTCGTTGGCCAACCAGTTGGAGGCTGTGGAAATATGACTGATGCGAAGCCCTGAAGAACCTCTGAGGAGAACTGGCCTCATTGGAGGCCAATCTCACAGGGAAATGATGCAGGGTGGTAGTTGAACATGGTCTGCAATTGCCTGTTCTAAGCTCCTCTTCTCACACACTAGAAAGCTGAAGGGGAAGTTTGAAGTCTGGTCCTCAGTTGTAACATCCAAGCTTTGATTCAAGTTTTCAGATATTTTTATGCCAACGAACCTCAGGGACACTGGGTTCATGGAGCTGGGCCATTTCTGATGGAGGATATAAGGTTTGACATTTAGCTACTGTAGTTCATGCAGAAAGGGGAATCTGTCTCCACCCTCATACCATCCCATTCAATGATCTGCGAATACCACAGAGGTATCAACCAGAACTGAACTACCTAGGAGGTATTAGGAGCCGTTCTTTTCTTTTGGAGCTTGGTAGAGAATTCAGGCTGTTTTTCTGCTGGGAAGATGGGTGGGGGAAGCTGAGTTTTCTTTGTCTCATATTTTTATTTTGTATTCATTTTTCTGTATTTTTAATTTATTCTCTGGTCACTCTTAGAAATATTACCTTCATTTTGAAAAGCATTCTGAGAACTGGTTTGCCTAGTCATATATTTTAGTTTGCAGAATACAGGTGTTGAGGTCTAAGAACAAAATTCCTTCCTAAGAAAATCTAAAGAGGGGCCCGGGAGATAGCATGGAGATAAGGCGTTTGCCTTTCATGCAAAAGGTCATCGGTTC
>PVKC010018141.1:0-19828 GCA_004027635.1 Crocidura indochinensis
AAAAAATATATATTAATTAAAAAAATAAAAGGTGATTCATATTTCAAATATACCTATTCTGTTTCTAAAATTAGTATTCTTTACCTTGGAGTGTAGGAGTCAGTTTGGAGGTCTTCAATAAGAGTGTAGTTATTTTATTTTTTAAAATTATTTTAGTATGTCAATTTTATTTCTGATTATATACTATCATATTGTTACTCATAAAGGAAATTGATTTCATATACAAAACAAGTATATTTCTATTTTGATTTAAGTAGAATTTAAATTTATATTTTTCACTCTATTCTTTGAATTAGTTATTTTATGATATATAAATTCACAAATAATAAGAATATATCAGCAATTGTACTGAGGTTAATATGTATGATTACATGTATATTTTATACTTACAAAGACTAAGATAGTTTAGAAATGTTCTACATAGGACTGGAATGATAGTACAGTGGGATGGGCATTTGACTTGCATGCAGCCAACCCAGGTTCAATTTCAGCCACACAAATGGTCCCCTGAGTACCATCAGGAGCAATTCCTGAGAGTAGAGCCAGAGTAATTCTTGAGCACTTTCAGGTATGGCCTCAAAACAAACAAACAGAAACAAAATACACCACCCCTACAAACTTCTGTATATCAACTAGAACAATCTGAGCTCTTAATTAATGGTATGAGATTCTAGTTTTGTTCCTTTAATGCTATGAAAAATATGTTCTTTATTTAATTGAGACAAAAATCATTGTGAAATGCCAAAATATTATTTTACATACCTTTTTCAATCCAAGATATTTTTATAAATAATTTTATGAAAAATTTAAATACTTTTTATTGTGACCAAAGTAACTTACAAATCTTTCAAAGTAATACTTAAGGTATATAGTGACAATGAATTAGGGCATTTCTGCCACCAGTGTTGTCCTCCCTCCATCCCTGTTCCCAGCATGTGTCCCATATCTCCCTCCTTTGTCCCATGGAATGCTAGTGTAACTGATCCACTCTTATAGAGCTTATTGTAGACTGGGTAGAAAGTCTGCTGTCATTGACTTTGGGCATGGTGTCTAAGTCTGGTCATATTTTATTTCCACTCAATGTCCATATGAATGTTTGATCTTAGGACCATCCATTTTCCCCCTCCCCCCCATCAATTTACATAGTATAACAAGATGATTCAAATTATGTGGTTCTGTTGGGGGAAAAGAAAAGAAAAGAAAAAAAAAACAACTGCAAGTAGTCTGCCTCGATGTTATAAATTTCAATTTAAAAGAAGAAAGGGACAAAAGAAAAGGATAACCAAAAAAAGAAGAAAAAACCCACACTACATACAATAAACTAAAAACAAAATAACAAAAACAAAAAAGGAAAAGAAAAACAAGCAAAAACAAAAACAAAAACAAAAACAACCAAAAATAAAAAAATCAACAACTACAAAAAAAGGATTTGTGTTTCTTTTTGCAAAGGCACATTAAGTATTGATGAAAATAGCAAGGGAATTCCCTTGGCCTAAGTGATACAGGGTTTCTCAGTCCTTGAAGCATATTGTCATGGGAACAACAGGCTCTGTACACACTTATTTTCACACCCCAAGCTCTTTTTATGGTGCTAGGAAACTTTCCACTCAGTTATAGATGATAAGATCAGACTACTGTAACTGGAGATCTTGGTATTTACACAGAAAAATATTTAAAACAATTGTTGACATCTGAACAAAGACATCAATAGCATCACAATAATAGTGGAAAACCTCAACTCCATCCCAGAAAACTGGATATGTACTTTTCTCCAATGCACATGGGTCATTCTACAGGATTGACAACATGCTGGACCATAAAACACACCTCCATAAAATCAAATGGGAATGTTGCACTGGTGATGGGGGGAAGTGTTTTGTTTATAACTGAAACCCAACTACAAATATGCTTGTAATTGTGGTGCCTAAATATTTATAAAAAAGAAACACAATCATAAATAAATTTGTAATCATGGTTTTTAAATAAAAAGATTTATAGGTTTATACATTTAAAAATTTTTATCATAAAAAATACAAAACAATATCCCTGATGAACAAGAGGCTAAGATCCTTAACAAAATCCTAAAAAATAGAATCCAACACCTCATCAAAAAGGTCAACACCATGACCAAGTAGGTTTAATTTCAAAGATTAAAGGATGGTTTAACATACACAAGTCAATCAATATAATACATCATATCAAAAACAAAAATGAATACCATAGAATCATATAAATAGATGCAGAGAAGGCATTTGACAAGTCCAACACCAGTTCATGATAAAAACTCTCAACTAGATGGGAATGAAAGGAACTATTCTCAATAAAGTCAAGACCATTTGCCACAAGCCTAGGGCAACTATTTTACACAATGGAGATTGTGTTTAAGATTGGAGTAATGTATAATGTGTAATGGAGAATGAAAGACTCTCTATTAAAATATGGCACAAGATAAGGTTGTCCCCTCTCGCTACTTCTTTTTAACATTGGACTGGAACTACTTGCCATAGCAATTAGGCAAGAAAAAGATATCAAGGGAATCCAGACAGGAAAGGAAGAAGTCAAGCTCTCATGGTTTGCAGATGACATGATACTATATTTAGAAAACCCTAAATACTCTACCAAAAACTTCTAGAAACAATAGATCCATATAGCAAAGTGGCAGGCTACAAAACTAAAACAAAAAATAAATGACTTTCTTATAGATAAATAATAATAGGGAAGAAATAGATGTTAAAAAAGCAATCCCATCCACAAAGTGCCACAGAAACTCAAATAGCTTGTAGTCAACTTAATTAAATAGGAAAAGGAACTAATTATATAAAGAAAACTACAAAGCCCACTTCAAGAAACAAAAGAGCACACAAGGAAGTAGAGGCACATACCATATTCATGGATTGGGAGGATTAATATCATTAAAATGAAATTACTTCCCAACGCACTGTACAGATTCAAGACAGTCCCTCTAATGATACCCATGGCATTCTTCAAAGAAGTGGATCAAACACTCCTGAAATTCATGTGGAACAAAAAATGTCTAAGTATAGCTAAGGCAACTTTAAATTCTTTATTTTGCAATTTAAATTGCTTAAATTTAAATTTTTCCAACTTTAAATCATATTACAAAGCAATAGTTATTAAAATAGCATGGTATCTTAATTAAAGCAGAGAAACTGATCAATGAAATAGACATGATAGTGTTCAGAAAATGTTCCCCCAGACATACAATTAATCTTTGATAAAGGAACATAAAACAAAAAAATGGAGCAAGAATAGCCTCTTCAATAAGTGGTAATGGGACAACTGGTAAGCCAGATACAAAAAAAAAGTGAACTCAGACCTCTATCTAACATCATGCACAAAAGACAAATTAAAATGGATTGAAGATCTTGATTTCAGGCCTGAAACTATAAGGTATATAAAAGAAAACATGCAAAACACTTCATGTCATTGAGACTAATGACATCTTCAAGAAAACACCACTGTCCAAAGAAATGGAAGCAGACAGAAATAAACAAATGGGACTATATTTAACTGAGAAACTTCTGCACCTCAAAGGAAATAGTGACTAGGACAAAAAGGTCACTAATGGAAATGGGAAAATTATTAACTGAATACCCATCAAATAAGGGCTATTATCTAAGACATACAAGATGCTGATAGAACTTAACAAGAAAAATACATTTAACCCCCACCCAAATGGGGAGAAGAATGAACAGACATTTCATCAAAGAATCCAAAAAGCACAGGAAAAAGGTTCCACATCATTAATTATCAGGGTTATGCAAAACAAAACAACAATGAGGTATAATCTCATGCTACAGAGAAGGGCACATATAACAAAAAACAAGAATAATTAGTACTGGTGGGCATATAGGGAGAAAGGAAGTCTTATACACTGCTTGTGGGAATGCCATCTAGTCTACCCTTTCTGGAAAACAATAATGGATATTCCTCAAAAAACTGAAAATTGAGCCCCACTATGATCCAGCAATACCACTTCTAGGGATGTACCCTAGCAACAAAAATGCCAACTGAAAGCTTATGTTCATAGCAGCACTATTTATAATAGCCTGGATCTGGAAACAACCCATGTGCTTGAAAACAGATCAGTGTCTAAAGAAACTGTAGTACAACTACACATTGGAATACTTATACAGCTGCTAGAAAAAATGTCTATACATGATTGTATGTGCAAACTATTATGCTGAATGAAATGAGTCAGCGGGAAAGAGACAGACACAGAATAGTGTCATTCATCAGTGGGGTTTAAGAAAAATGAAAGCAAATAGAGTAATAATGCCTAGAGACAATAGAGATGTGGGCTGCACCAGTGCAAGATATGAAACTTGACACAAAGACTGGTGAGCATAGTTAGATAAATAGCTGCACTAACAACTATCATGACAGTGACAGCGAGTGACAGAAATAGAATGTCTTTAAGACAAGGGTGGGGGAGGAAGGAGATGTGGGACATTTTTGGCAAGAAGGTTGCACTGGTGAAGGAGGTTGTAAAATTTATGACTGAAACCCAACTGCAAACATTTTTGTAACCATCATGCTTAAATAAAGTAATTATTAGAGAAAATATTATCAGAATAAATAGGATCTACTTTAATAATTCAAAAAATAAATTTCTGACATAAATTATAAATATTTCTAAACCAATGAGGGGTTGTAGCAAATTATCATAAACTAAATTTTCTGACTCTTAAGCCTATGAAAAATTTACCAATCTTATTTATATAAAAATAATTATAATTAAAATAAAGCATTTTAGGTAAGAATGTAGAAAATATGAGAATAAACCCCTTCATACTCCAACGAAAAATTATAAATTATTTCAATTTAAAAATTTTTTATTGGAATTTATATTAGAATTTCATTTTTAAAAGATGTATGATGATATGTATTTATTTTAAATTCACATTACTAGATATAATTTTTGGTTTGTATTTTTTTGCTTTGTGGTTTTTCCAATTTTTCAATTTTCAATAAATCTTGTTTTAATGCTTTGTAACAGGCAATGTTTGTTCTTGTCGTTTTTATTTTTGCTAGTTCTTATGAATTAAGTCAAAGATTTTTTTTTGGTTTTTTTTTTTGGGGGGGTCACACCCGGCAGTGCTCAGGAGTTACTCCTGGCTCCATGCTCATAAATTGCTCCTGGCAGGCACGGGGGAACCATATGGGGCACCGGGATTCGAACTGAGGACCTTTTGCATGAAAGGCAAACGCCTTACCTCCATGCTATCTCCCGGGCCCCTAAGTCAAAGATTTTTAAAAAAAATTTTTTGGGGTTTTGGTTTATGGGCCACACCAGATGACACTCAGGTTACTCCTGGCTCTGCACTCAGAAATCACTCCTGATTTGGGGGACCATATGGGATGGTGGGGATCGAACCTAGGTTCATCCTGGGTCAGCCACATGCAAGGCAAATGCCCTACAGCTGTGCTAACTCTCAGGCCTTGAAGTCAAAACTTTTAAATGTATTTCTTAAATCATGAGAAAAGTGAAAGGAAATCGCCTTTTTGGTTTATCAGTTATCATCATTGACAAAGCAAGAGCAAATAGTTCAGTATTTTCTCTGTATATGTAACACTCAAAGTTCACTCCCAGCATTCACTCCCAGCAACACCCAGTTAACTGGCTCACATAATTTAAAGTTCTGACCCTGAAGCTACTAATATATACCAATGCCAGAGGCACTTTAGTGGTGTTTGGACTATCTAGGGCTACTGTTAAATCTTTATTTAAATTTAACAATCTTTAGTATAGTTGAGCTAGCTAATTTTGTCAATGGAAATGTAGATTTGGGGACTTGCTTCAAACATGGATTGTTTAATTTATAATGCAGTTATTGAGTATTGCTTATATACCTGTTTCTGGGTAACACAAATATTGAATTTACAGAAATAAATAAGATGTGTTTCTACTTATCAAGTGAACCTGGAATTTGTTTAATCTCTGCATTTTCCTTGTGTATTTCCAGTTAGGTGGATGGAAATGGATGTGGTTATTTGTTCTTTCACTTAGAGCCGTGAGAAAATTAAAGACTTCAGTTTCAGAAAACAGCTTAAGTAACCCTTTAAATTTTTTCCTTTAGCCAGCAAACGGTGGTTTACGCTTACAGTTCTCTGTATCCTGTGCCATCAAGATTTCAATTGATTGCTAATTGCTCTGCATTATGCATAAGCCATTATAAACATTTTAAATTACATGCTCTTTGTTGTAATTTAGGGGCAAGGACTGCTGTCTATTTCTTTTTACTTGAAACATTTCTTTCTGAGCCTATGGAGGTTTTGACTGGCATGCAGGGACGTGAATAAGCTTAGGTCCCATGAAACATAATCCTACCACACCCTGAAATGGATAGATGGTTGTGCCAGTGAGCACACAGGGACTGGTAAGAGCAGAACTTTTCCATAAGACCTGTGAAAAGGGGCTTCCTCAAGATCTAGTAAGTTCTACAAAGAAGAAAGCACCCACCAAAACCAAACTTGTCAAGAGTCATGACAGCCATGTATTCCTTCTGTTAAAATGTGTTTTGGGCATTAAGAGTCAAGACTGAAATAAAGTTCACAGCAATAAATAAATGCTGCCCCAATAAATCTCTGGTGTGCATTATGAGTTCAAGTTTTCTTTGAGTCAGAGAGTTCCTCATGGAACTTGAAAGAAAACTTTTAAAGATGGTTATAGAATTATTGTGGGGTTTGTTTGTTTTTGAGGCCCAAACTGGTGATGCTTAGGGGTTACTTCTGGCTATGCACTCAGAAATCGCTCCTGGCTTGGGGGACCATATGGAATTCCAGGTTTCGAACTACTGTCCATCCTGGATTGCTCCCGTTTCAAAAATTCTTGTGTTTTTTTAATTGACCTGATAAATGAAACTGTAATGGATAAACTCATAGAATATTACCAGGCACTAAGTCAGAATGAATTCTTGCTCAGATATTTTCATTACACTTATGAGTAAAAACTGGACTGGCTGAGAATAACTGGACTGGTATCAGAGAAAATAAAGAATTAAGTTTGACATTTATAAATGTGGACTCATTTTAGTTAGCATGGTCTTGATCAAATCCTATATCATCTTCCCAAATCTCTAAACTTCTTTTAGTTAAATTAAAAACAGAATATATTTCTTGATGAGTTGCTTTATCTATAACTCCAAGAATGTTCTCTAGAAAAACATCTATTGAGAGGGCTAGTTTCCTAAGAACATACAACCTTTCTAACTATAGCTCTTATCTCTACAGACTATAACTATCTTCTGGTTAAAGTGGCTCTCATTGTATATTTTGTTAAATATTTATCTCAATCAATTTTCAAATGTTTTAAATGGAGCATAATCTTAATAAGTATAATTCTGTCCCATTTAGATCCTCTTTACTATATCCATGCCTGAATTCCATAGCCTCCAATAATGTTTACTATTACTTTATCACTGGCCTTTCTTGTAGAATAATTCTTAACTGAGTGGTAGCCTCAATATCCCCGATGATATGCCCTAAGAGCAGACAATAGTCGAATACTCGGAACGTAGAAAAATCAATTCTGGGGCTGGAGAGATAGCATGGAGGTAAGGCATTTGCTTTGCACGCAAAAGGTCTGTGATTCGAATCCCGGCATCCCATATGGTCCCTGAACCTTCCAGGAGCGATTTCTGAGCATAGAGCCAGGAGTAACACCTAAGCGCTGCAGGCATGATCCAAAAATTAAAAAAAAAAGAAAAAGAAAAACCAATTCTATCTTAAAAAGGGCAATTCTTCCTCTCTCTCTTTCTCTTTTCCTTTTATTTTTTGTGCTCTACATAGCAGTACTGAGGGATTACTCCTGACTTAGTGTTCAAGGATAATTTCTAGAGGATGGGCAGATCATATGCGGTACCAGATGGAACTCAGGCTGAATGTAGATCAAGTTAAGTCCAGTGCCCTTACTGCTGAACTATCACTTCAGCCCAAGAAATGCAATTTTTAAATTAAATTTCTGCTTTAGAGACATATTTATCAACTTGGGGACATATTTATCTTGGAATGGCCTTAGGATACTCCAATGGAGCTACAGGTGAAAACCACATGAATGGGGAGCAGAGTACAAAACTGGGGGTCAACCAATAGTACTGGCAGGGGCACAGGAAATAAAAACAAGGTCAGAGGGAAGCATGGTTGTAAAAAAGTTAAGAACAGGTAAGAAAGTTAAGATCATGCCTATTCTTAGTATATTCTTTCCCCTATTCCCTGTTTATCCCATTGTTTTCATATATCTATATCTATATCTATATCTATATCTATAATCTTGAGAACACAAGAATTCCACTCTGACTCTATTTCCAGGGAAGTTGGCTATGACTATTGTTATAAACAGTTATGATAGAGTTATGATAGAAGGTAGGATCTGAGGATGGCAGTTGGATAAGATAGAACTTACCATTTAATTTGCTCTAATAGCTCTTTGTTTGCTAAATGAATGGATTTTTCCAGACTTGATGCTTGGATTGAAAGTAGCACAGTATCATCCAGTGATATTTACTAAGTAGGGTAAGGCTCCCTTACTCACTTCTGAGGTGGAAACAAAATGACTAGGAAAATTTCATAAGACTCATTGCTGAATAGAATAAATTGATAATTGTTGATGATGCTGATTAAAGCACCAACTTTTCTGAAGGTGTTATTAAGTACCTGTGTTTGTGGTAGGTTTCATTAAAAAAATTAATAACTCTTAGAAGTAAAGTAAATCATCTCAATATAGAGACAATACAATTCAAATGAAACAGTTATAGAAATTACAAGTCAGTACATAATCATTTATAGGTAATATGTTCCAAAAGAGTTTAGAAAAATAAGAAATGAATGGGGCATTTAAAATTGAGCATGTCTACTTTAAAGAAATGTGTGAATGAGGGTGGGGCAGGAGAAAAAAATCCATTTCAAGTGGAAGAAATGGTAAGAACAAAGGTGTGAAGATAATGAAGTGCTATTGTTTGTCAAGATAAAGACAATTAAAAAATAAATTTCCCCTAATTTTTCTACCTCTTCTTATTACTATTCCACTTTTCTATTTCCATTTAGTTATTCAATCACCAAATACTGCTTCATTCCAGAAACTGCACTATGTCCTAGGGATAGGATGAATAACACAATTACCAGTACTTGGTCTCAGTGAATGGATGGTTTACAAATAGAGGGGAAATATACAATTACAAAACAGAGTTGTAATAGTGCTAAAGAGTACCTTAAGTTTTTGTGAAAGAATAAGGAGAAGTATTTAATGTAGAGGCAAGATGTTATAAAAGGTTTCATGTTGGAAGACTGTCTAGGAAGTAATAATTTGCTTTGCATGTGGCTATATCAGAATGACCCTAGTTTACATCCCTGTCAACACGTTTAATTCCCTGAGCACTTGCCAAGAGTGACCACTAATTAGTCACTCTTAGTATTTAGATGCAGTTCTTAATACTACCAGGTTATGACCTCCAAACTAAATAAAATTAATTTAATAACATTCTTTTAAATTTAAATATTTTAATTTTATTTTAGTCAATGTGTTTTATAATGTTAATACATTTAACATTATGCATTTAGTGTTCTATTCAACACCCTTTAACACTTTCCTCCACTATTGTCTTAGAGTGCTCTATTCCTCCCCATCCCAATCTCCTCCTCAAAGTAAACTCATTCTGTAGTCTACTTCTTAGGCTCTGATGCCCCTGGTCATTTGTTAGTCTCTTAATATGTATTTTTATAACCCAATGTGAGTTTTACCATTCTGTATCTTTCCCCTCTCCATTTGGCTAACTTCACTGAACAAAATACTGTCCATATCCACACAAAGAGAAAAAAATTGAATACATTTATTTTTTTCTTATAACCAAGTAGAATGATTCTATTCTGGGGGGACCAGAGCAGTGTGCAAAACATAAGGTGTCTGTCTTGCTCTCACTAGCCTTAGGAAGGACCACAGTTCAATCACCCAGTGCCTCATATGGTCCCCCAAAAGAGGAGTGATTTCTGAGCACATAGCCAGGAGTAACCCCCTGAGAGTCACTGGGTATGTTTCAAAAAACAAAAACAAAACAAAAAAAGAATGCTTTTATTTTTTCTTATAACGTTACATTGTGTATACATACCATAATATTTTTTATCCAGTCTTCTGTTTTTGGATACAGTTTATTTTGATATATCAGCTATTGTGAGTAGCATTGCAAAGAACATAGTAGTTCAAATAAATTTTGGGCACTTGGCTAGATTATAGGAAGTGGATTCACTGTATCTTATGGAAGCTTAATTCTTTTTTTTTATTTGGGTCACACCTGGTAGCACTCAGGGGCTACTCCTGTCTTTACACTCAGAAATCACTCCAGGCAGGCTCTGGGACCATATGGGATGACGGGATTCGAACCACACACCTTCTGCATATAAGGCAAACACCTTGTCTCCATGTTATCTCTCCAGCCCTGGAAGCTTACTTCTTAGTTTTTTTTTTTTGAAAAGTATCTATATTATCCTCAAAAACAATTAAAGCAGTTAACGTTCCAGGGGATGAGAGTTCCTTTTACTACATAATCACTACCATTTGCTTGTTGTTTCAATGACATGTGCCATTTAACTAGTGTGGGGTGATATCTCGTTGTTTGGATTTGCATTCCTCTACTTATCAGTGATGTTGAACATATGCTCATATATACCTACTGAGTTTATATGAGCACTGAATCATAGTTCACCACCACAAGTCATACAACTAACTCTATTACCTAGTCCTTACCTACCCCCTTTTTCTCTGATAAACTAATAATATTTTGTTGGTATCTAAAAGTTACAATTTACCTACATTATTTTTTGGTTGAAGATAGGTTGCCTCTCACATGGTGCTCTGAGGTCTAGAGGTTACTTCTTATGTTTCTTTAACAACTGGGACAGGAGATGTGGTGCTGCTTAGGCCCAGTGGTAGTCAGGGACCATGAGAGTCACCCCAGTGGTTTCAGGGACCTTCAGGGTCAACACTGGTTGTTCTCAGGCATCATATCATGTTGAAGATCATATTCATTTTTTAAACATGTAAGACTTGCCTCTACCTAAATTTGAGCTCTCTTCTAGGCAGAGAATTTTAATGAGGATTCAGGAAACTTGAGCACCACTTAACGACTTTGCCTAAACAAAAAAAAATGCTGACTGCTTAGATATTCTTGAAGCATCTCACTTCACGTGCCTAAAACTGATACACAAAGTTAAGTGGCAGAGATGTTTGTATTTATGTATTTTATGATGGCTATATATGTAACATATATTCATATATATAATATAAATTTGGAAGAACATTTTAACACAGCTAAATTTTATTTGGCTTGTCAAATTTTCAAAAGCTGTAGCTAATGAAACACTCATATTATACATTGCATAAATACTTATTACATACACTCTCAGCAAAATCCCACGCCCAATATTTTCCCCATAAGATATGTACATGCCTCCCTTCACATGACCACACATACTCCAAGCTCTTCTATACTTGCATATATAAGTGCATTGTTACCAAACTTTAGGGTTGTATGTACTTTCTTCAAACTTTCTCTGAATCAAGTAACTGTTTTAGGCCATTTTCTGACCTACCAACTATGCTTTAGGTGAAACAGCTGTGGGAAAAGAACTTATCTAGGACTCTGCCAAGAAAGAGTTAGAAGTAACGGAATGAGCAGCTATTGAGTATAGCTTTGGAATGTGGGTCCAGTCAGTGGAGAAAGGGCACAGCTGATACCACTTCAGGAAGGAGGTGGAAAACGTTCCTTCTTTCCCAGGGAGATGACCAAAGGCAGCTGTGTGCTTCTAATGTAAGGAAAGTAAGATGGTAGAGCTTAACTTCAGAGGCAGCAGCTGCTGTGGTCTAGAGGGCACCATCAGGTCATCACTAGAGCATGGGCCTTGCTTCAATGCCTATGTTTAATGATAGGAAGTAGTTGATTCTCTTATCTATCTGGTAAGGTCTTTGTACAAACAAATTTTGCAGTTAGTTGAGTGTCTCTCTGTTCAAGACCAGCATGTGATCATGCATGTGAAATTAAATATTTTCTCATAACATACAAATGTATTCATGCACATAGACACAACTAGGTGCTCTGCCATGCTTTTTATCTCAAGACTAAAGGATAATTTTAAAGATTTCTGACCAGTTGGAAAAACTGAGTCAGCTAAAGGATCAGGGATCATTTAAATGTCTCATATGCAATAGTGCTGTCTATGAAGTTTGTACAGTGTTGGACATTGAGAAACAAGAACATTTGATCAGTTGGAGATTATTATTTGTACAATGTTATCTCCTTACTAAAAATTATTTTAGGAAAAAGGATGCAAGTAGGACCATATTTTGCAGTAGCATTTGCTCATGGAAGTTTCTCAATAAAGGTCACAAAAAATGTCAAGCCTTGCTATTTAAGTACTATTTGCAATCACAAATCCCAGGGCATTGATTTTCATTTCATTTCCTTTGGATTTTAGGCCACACTTGAGAGTGCCTAGGGGTTACTCTTATCCCTGCACTTAGAAATCACTCCTGGCAGGCACTAGTAACTAAATAGGATGTCAGGGATCAGAACTGATTGCGCCACATGCAAGGTAAGTGCCCTACTCACTGAGCTATCTTTCCAAACAATGTTATTACTTATAATGAAAGGCCCCATGGGTGTTACTTCTAATAGACTAAATTAATTATTTTTGTCACTTTATCATTTCTACATTTTCTATCACTTTTAAACTTACTTCCTCCTTTTCTATTCAGTCTTTTTTTTTTTTTGAGATTTCTCTGTCAGACAAGCCTCCATTAAACTATTCTTTATAGGACAATATTGTCTGTGCAATATCCCAGGCAGATAGATATCACCAGTTGCACTTTTGTGACTACAGAAAGACCTGTAGTTTCAGAAATAATCTGCATTATTAAGTAATTTGAAAATCAGCTGCTGGGTAACTCATTTGTCTTTGGCACATATTGCTTGGATAAGAGCCCCATAGTGTTCATCATTCTATCCTAGATTCTAGCTGTTTTTCTCTATTTGATTCAGCCATTAGGATTGGACACATCTTTGATTTCCCTTCTTCTTGGCCATCTCCTCAGCAACAGCTGCCTTCTCAGCTTGACTTCAGTCTTCATATTCACTATGGATAAATCCATAAGCTGAATACATCTGCCCCAACAGCTGGAAATCCTAGTCTCCCACCATCCTCATGCCTTTTTTGGGGGTAAAGAATGGATAATAGAGCTTAATGATGCATATATTTTATTGAAAAACTGCTCTTTTCCTTGAATAGCTTCTATAAAAAATTTTTCTTTCAATGTGATCATTGGAGTGTGATATTTGAATGGACAAATTTATACTAAAATATGAATGTCTACAGGGTAGTTAATTGAATTTATATCTCTCTAACAGCAGTATCTCAAAGAGAGGACTTCTTTATAATTTGTCTGATAAACACAGACTTTTCTAAATATTTTTAACCTTAAAGAAATTGTTCCAAAACATTTCTGGTCTTTCAGTCCTTGACAGATAAAATCATAATGAAAAATTATTTTTCCTAGTATTAATCTAGTAGAATTTATTCTCTTTGCCTTTTTTTCAGAGGGTCTTAGCTCTACCTTGAGACATAAATCTTTCCTCACTTACTTTCAGATATCCTAATTTATCAACATATTATTTTGTTGAAATAGAATATTCTCCAACCAATCAACACTGTTGGTACACACTGTCAGTATTTATCTTAGAGCAAGGCCTATATCCATCCCTCTGAAAGCTCATATGAAATATTTTCCATAGATCACTTATTTATTAACCTCAAAAGAACAAATGCAAAAAATAATTTATGATCATTCTTGAATATTTTAATTTATTATGTTAATCAGAACATTATATTGTTCTATGCTTCCTATATATCTCACTTGTCATCTTCATTTATGATATCTCTATAATATATAATATACATCATTTATAATAGTGAAGAAACTGAGATTCTAATGCTGAAAATAATTTTCCTGATATCATGTAGCCATTAAGTGTTAATTTTATGTTGCAACTTAACTTTAAATTCAAATTCCCTGTTCTTTCTACTAAACCAATCTAACTAGAATAATTGGCCATGATGAATAAATTTTCATGTTTCCTCCTTCAAGTTTTAAAGTCATTTTAATGTCTAATAGGAACTTTCCTCATTCACAACATTCCTCACAGATTACAAAGTAAGGACCCTTGAGACTGGCATGTTCTCATTATGACTGACCAGCTGGCTCACCTCAGTCCTCAGCCTTTCCTTTCTAGTCACTGATAAGTGGAACAACCTTATTTTATCCACAACAACTTGTTTTTATATCTAACATTTCCCACAAAATTGAGTAAGTGACTTGTACTTCTCTTTGTTCCAGGAATGAATAGTTTATTTGATATGCAGAGAGTTGGGTGGGAAAAATTAAAGGCAAAGATATAGATTATTTGCATGGACAGAACATAAGTTTGAGATGTGTACAGCTGTAAAAATGTGGTAGTCCCTGAACTACACACTTTCGTTTTGTGAATTTGTGAGGCTCTATAATAAATACTGTGACGGTTGTTACTTAGCAGCAAGCTGATATCATCTGCCAATTTTGCATATATTCCTCTTTATTTTCTAAGACAAACCACAGATGTTTTATCCCTTGCAATCACACCTGCAGACCTAAAACCAGTTTAAAAACACACACACCATAGTAACAGATGTTTTGAAAATGGAACAGCTACATGATTGGACAGGGGAAAAATTAAATTCTTTCACTATTTACTTGCACACATGCCAGAAAGCAACCCCTCTTTTACTGCAATACAAAAGACTAGCAGAAGATTGCGATTTTTTTGTTTCCTTTAATCTAAAGGTCAATTTTGACAGATTATTTATGTTACAGAATGATGGGTTTAATTCAAGTCTTGAGATTCAACTTACCTTTTAATAAATTTTCTATCCAATCCTTGACCCACTAGTATAAAATAAGGCAACATTTTTAAGTCACATGAGGGCATCACATTTGCTGATGCAAAAAAAAGTGTTAGTCTGATAGGAAAGTTAATTAAGTAATAAGATATGACATGACATGAGTCTTTGCAGAATAAATTATTCCTTCAGTATATCTAGGCACAAACCTGAAGGCCAAGCACCCCTATAGCAGATGGGCATAAATTATGCCACAATAACTCAAGTTTTGGAGTTTTCAAATGAAGCAGGGAGAAGAACAGAAAATCAAGGACAAAATTGATTTCTAGCAACAGAGGATGAAATAAAATCATTGTTTAAAACGATATCATTTCTTAAAGCTATGCGTTTGTGACAAGATTTTTAGGATGAGGGTTACATTATTTTAACACTTCTTATAGCTAACATAATGTCCCCCAAACTTCCAAGTTATGGCTTTGTATAGCACACTAAAGAAAATACTGAAAATATAAAATTAAGCAATTGCAACAGATTGTTTTTTATATGAAAGGGAGAGTAATTAATCTCTTCATAGCTTTTGAAGGGTTATACTAAAACAGTGCTTCTCAATTATTTTGTGTCATGCCCCCCTAGGAAGAAGAAAACATTTTGATCCCCATGCGACTGTAAATAGTATCTTATTTAAAAAATACTTTAACCTGCAAAACAAAATATATAAAATAATTTGAGCTGATTTTTTAATCAGAGGTGAAGACTGAATTAATGGCTACAATGAACATATTTTGCAATGCATAGCTTTTCGAAGCGGGGTTTGAAGCAGGACACAGCAACTCTCAGAGACATACAGTGACATACAGAGATATAAACACAGGGCTTAGCTTGTTATGACAGTGTTTGCCGAGGTCAAACACGCCCCCCTTAATGGAGTCGCGTGCCCCCCCCAGGGGGCGCGCCCCACTATTTGAAAAGCACTGTACTAGAATAACATTTCTTCTAGTCATTCAAGATTTCAGAATCTTGGAAGGACCGTTTCCTTTGATTCTCTGTATCAAACATTAAATTGCATTTGGTTTGGGGGTCAGAACTAAGAAAAAGAAACTGGAGAGATATTACAAGGGTTGCTTAAGGCACTTTCCTTGCATGTAGCTATCATTTGTTTGATCCCCAAACACTGTCAGGAGTGATCCCTAAGCCCAAGGCCAAGAGTAACACCTCCTCTCTAAAAAAAAATGTATCTTGGAACAGTAGAAGACAGTTCTCCAACTTCAAGTTGACCTGAAAAGTTAAAAACAAAACAAAGAAAGAACAGAGTTTATTTAGTAAACCCATACAAGCATCATATATAAAAAGTAAACACATTATGTCCACAAATATTTTTATTCTTTTATTCCTTTATATATGTATATTGATCTTATGCATGATTATGTACCTGTTTCAATTATATATTTATACTCAAGTTTCAATTAGCTGTAAATTGTACAGATAGTTAAATTGATTTCCACTAGATCACTGAGTAATAATCTAACTTAATCATAAAACATCTACAGAAGCAGCAGCAGCATTCTTCTAACATTTTAATGCTGACACATAGATCTGATTGAGATTGACAAGGAAATGTCTTGTCCAGCCTCACTCAATTCAAGTTGCACACAGAACAGCTTTACTTCTTCCTTCTTGCTCTCCTTTAACCTCTAGACACAGCCTGTAAAGAGATGAGCAGTTCAACAAATCTGTGACTTCAGATCTTACAAGCTTGCTGGTAAAATTCCAAAACTCCTAGTCAAACCATGCCTTCCTCAATACAACTAACATATGGTATTAACAAATTTTATCAACACTGTATGAAGGGAACAGCTTCAGAATGTGTTTCTGTTATTCCTCCAGTTACTCTGTTGCCTTTTAGCATGGCACTGATACTGCCTCTCTTTGGTCCTTCTTGAAAGCTTATTTGAACATTTATTTCTTTTCTTTAAAGCCTTTATTGTGGAATTCTTACTTTATTTAGGAAGATTTAATTTTATTCATTGAACAAGTATAAATCTCAAAATTTGCTATTCTTATACAACTTTAATAGTGTATTTGTTTAACATATTTTTCTCATGAGAAGAAAATGTTTCTGATGAACAAAAATGGTCCAGACTTGGGGGAAAATTGACTTTTTCTTGAAACAGGCAAGTAACAGATATTTTGGACTTTTTGGTCCTCTATCAGTTACCCACCAATTCAGTAACATGGAATGCAATTAATTGAACAAAATATTTAAAAGATGAGGATTTCTGTGTTCTAATAAAACTTGACTTCCAAAAATTGGTTCTAACCTGAGTTTGGTTGGCAGGCCTTATTTTGCTAACATATGGAATAGGGAAGCCGAGGGAAGTCATCCCACATAGTCAATTATGTATCTTTCTCAGTACCATAATTTATCAAATTTTAAAAGTGACTGAAAAATCAGAAATGTTATCACATAAAGTAATATAGCAAAGCAAATATATAAAGAATTTGGAGAATATTGGTGAGTGAATGTTAGTACAATCATTTTTCTTATCCAAAACTTTCAAGCTCCACTAAGATATACTTTTCTCATTTTTTAAAAAATAACATAGAGGGCTAAAGCTATTAGAATTTTATACATAATTTTTTCTTTTTACCTAGACTCATAACTGAACTATACTTCCCTCATTACTTACAAATAAGAGTTTCATCATGATTAATATCACATAGGCATGTGGTTAAAAGAAACACACCTACTTATGATGGTACTATGTCTGTAGGAATATATTGGAAAAATATACGGAAACCTTAAAAACTTAAAACTAGAGCTTTCGTGTTATTCACTCATGGCTATCCACCCTAAGATCCTAAAGATATTAATTCAAATAAACATTGACATAACTATATTCCTTGAGATTATTTACAATAGACAAAACCTGGAAATATCACACATCCCAATAATTGACAAGTGACTAAAGAAACTGATTAATATACATAATGATATAATATTCAACTGCTAAAAATAAAATTGTTAATTTAGTGCAACAGATGGAGCTTGATATCATGGAGAGTATTATGCTGAGTAAAGTGAGTCAGAGGGAGATGAACAAATACCAAAGAATCATATTTCACTTATATGTGGAATATAAAGGAGTACAATAATGAATATAAATTGCTAATGGTACTCTCAGACCATGAAAGTTTGCTTATGGTATTGAGTTTGCTAAGAGCAGCTCTGTTAAAAGCAGCTAGGATGAGTAGGAACTTAGGTTCAGTGGTGAATGGGTGAAGAAAAACTGGTGATGGTTTAGTACATTAACATTGTATTGCAAAAACATCAACTTTATACCTGTTTATAAATCATATTGTCTAAAAAATTTCAATTAATTGGAAAGTACAGTGGTAGCACATTTAGTCCTGCTTCCTACACACTCTCCATTCTAGTCACTAATTATGAAGTTTGTGGTATAGACTTCAGCACATGTCTATAAAAATTCAAATGAACAGGGCTGGCGAGATAGCATGGAGGTAAGGTGTTTGCCTTCCATGCAGATGGATAGTGGATCGAATCCTGGTATCCCATATGGTCCCCGGTGCCTGCCAGGGGCGATTTCTGAGCATAGAGCCAGGAGTAACCCCTGAGCGTGCTGGGTGTGACCCAAAAACAAACAAAAAAAAACCATTCAAATGAACAAATTTCATAAATTTGAATGAACAAGAGACGATTCCCTAAGTGACTGCTTGGAAAAGGTTACTGTTGAGCTGTCACACTGAAGTGTTTTCTACAAAAGAAACTTTGGTTTTCAACTTGTTTATTTTCTCAGTTTAGCTTAGCCTAAAGTCAAATACTTAGTAGGTGATATTTTTATGATTATTCTGGAGAAATGCAATAAAATCTGTACATATTTTGGCATTAAATGCATATTTTGTATTGAATAGTGTTTGTATGTTGTATTATGTAGGTAGGGTATAGTTAAATTAGTTGGGATAAAGATGAACCTTTGACATGATGTTATCTGATTACCTGGCAGGAGGATTGCTATCTGCTAGTCTGGATTCTATCTTTATCATTGAAAAGAGGCATATTTGATGAGGTATAGAAATGACCCTGGAGGGCAAAAATGGGTGATACAATTAGTCACTTATCCTTAGAAAGAGAGATGGAAGAAATTGCTAGATGCTTTTCTGTGCAAGTGTGAGCATCTAGAATTAAGGTTTTTTTGTATAGAGCAGTACAGAACTGCACTTGATTCTCTGGGAAATATTTTTAGGTCTCCTTCTACTTCTGAAAAATCTTGTTTTCAAGAAAAAATCTTTCTGTCATACTATATATTATAATATATATGACTTTGTGATTATATAAGTTTTATTTTGGGGGGGGCATACCTAGTTACGCTCATGGGTTACTCCTGGCTATGCTCTCAGAAATCGCTCCTGACTTGGGAAGTCATATTGGATGCTTGAGGATGAAACCACAGTCCATCCTAGGTTAGCACACGCAAGACAAATGCCCTATTGCTTGTGCCATCACTCTGGCCCCTGACTATATAAGATTTTACTCTGTTATTTTATTATATATTAATCATTATATGATTTACTGACAATTTTGTTTTTATAGTAAGTATACATCCTTATGAAAATGTTTATAAATGAGCCATTAAAATGAAGAGTGAATAAAAACCATCAAAAATATAAAGCCATTTCTAGTTTCACTAGTATATGTAAGTCCAGAATAATATGCTGTATATATTATTCCAGTCATAAAGTATATGCTTTGCTCTCTTAATTTAGTGTAAACATTTTCATGCCATTACATATTCTTTAAACCAGTTTCTCAATGACTTTTATTTTTAATTTCCTTTTTTTTTTTTTTTTTTTTTTTTTTTTTTTTTTTTTT
>PVKC010018142.1:0-19806 GCA_004027635.1 Crocidura indochinensis
TTTCTTTCTTTCTTTCTTTCTTTCTTTCTTTCTTTCTTTCTTTCTTTCTTTTTTGTTTTTGGGCCACACCCGGCAATGCTCAGGGATTACTCCTGGCTGTCTGCTCAGAAATAGCTCCTGGCAGGCACGGGGACACTGGTATTCGAACCAACCACCTTTGGTCCTGGATTGGCTGCTTGCAAGGCAAACACCGCTGTGCTATCTCTCCGGGCCCTGCTATTTACTATCTCATCAAATGACACATTACTTCACAAATCCAATGCTTAACTTACTTGAATTTTCATTTAATTATTAGAACATTGTAAGAAAAAGCACTTTTTCATACTCAGTTTCCTTGTCTGTGAAATGGGGGAAAGTAATAATTACCTATTATTAGGGTATTCTGTTAGGGTATTCTGTGGTTTAAGTAATTAGAGATTATGTACAGCCTGATAAAATATTAAGTGCTATTAAATATCTATATAGTATGCATTTACTGGCCAACTTGTGTGCCAGCTGCTTAAGCACAGTTGCTCTTAATAAGCAGTAGAAAACTGCTAAAAAGCATGTGAAGAGCTGATAGAAGTAACATCATGGAAGGGCTGTTTTACAACTCATGGATTTATTCACATTGTTTTAAAATTTAGGATTGCTTTTCAAATATGTGGATTTTCAATTATGACACCAGAAACTTCATGTAATAATATAATATTACCTCAGCTTAAAATATTATTCAAGGAGATGCTATCTTCTAAAATCTAACAAGGGTAAAAACAGAAGATAAACTTGGAAATTTATAGTGACTGTGATATATACTTTGAGTGAATATATAATTGAAATATATAATTAGTATAATAATATATACTTAAAATTTGAAATGGAAAGACTGAATAGTACATTTTACCACTATCAAATATAGTATATTATTCAATTTTGGAAGTTGAATTAATGGTGCAAGTCAAATATACTGCTTGAATTTCGTATCAGCAGCCTATATTCATTTAAAATATAGATAACATATTCAAAAGATTAAGCATGTGCAATGTCTATTTCCATAGTAAATATTTCATCATTTCAGGGTATATTTGAGAAATAAAACAAAAAATTAAATATTTGACAACTAGAAGACTTCTGATAATATAAATGAATAAAGTATACTCACCCTTTTTTCGTTACATCTGATCAATCGGTATGAAATTAAAAATAATGGCATTCAATATTTTGATCTTCATGACTAATATTTTTACCTAAATCTTTTATTCAACTATTAAAATTCTTGTACCTTTACATTTTTAAAAGCTTGCTTAAATTTTTCAAGTTTATGAAGAATATTTTCATTTTATTTTTTTTTAACACCAGTTGGGTTTGTCACATCTCTTATAATTGAACATTTTTATGTGATATAGCTTGCTTGTAATATATTAATTGTATGCATGTAGTGTGTCTATGCATGATTTTATTAAGAAAGTTGATAGTGGATGACTTAGATTAAGAGGTCATTAACAAAAAATATTCTTTAGCTGTTCTTTTCTTTTTTAAATAATATTTTTTATTTAAACATCTTGGTTACACACATGATTGTGATTGGGTTTCAGTCATATAAGAGGACACCCCCCCATCACCAGTGCAACATTCCCACCACCAGTGTCCCAAATATCCCTCCTCCCATCCCACCCCCACCTGTACTCTAGACAGACTTTCTATTTCCCTCATACAAAGAATATTTTTTAAATGAATCCTTTGGAAATCAAGATAATAAAAGTTAACATTGGTATTTCAGTTCATATTATACTTCTGAAAGGAACTCATTAATAAAAATATACTTCAGTTTGTATTTGTATATGTATTATTCTTTAATTTAGTTTCTGTTACTTAAGAGGTATCATGTATATCATTGTACATCCTTTCAACATCCAATTCTTGTCCAGAATGATAATTTCCAACTAGCATTGTCATACCATGGACTAGTCTTCCAGGCCCTAATTTTTATTGTTCGTAGGTATCATTACCATACCACATATTTTTATATATCTTACAAATGAGTTATATTATTCTATGTTTAACTCTCTCTCGGACTCATTACACTTAGCACAATACTCTCCATATCCAATCAAGTATAAGAAAATTTTTTGACTTATTTTTTCCCTTCATTTGAATTGTATCTGTCCAATAGCTGTACCACAGTTTCTTTATCAATTAATCTTTACTCAGGTACTAGGATTGTTTCCAAATTCTGGCAATAATTAATAATTTTATAAAGGATATTGTAGTATAGATGCCTTTTCCGCATTCTTGGAGGGACCCTAGAGTATATTTCCCCAGAGCAGTATTACTGGGTCATATGGGATTAATTTCTAGGTTTTTACTTAAGCAAAGTTCATATAATTTTCCGAAAAGGCTGTACCAATATATTCTCCCACCAGTCAATCAGATTCACTTTATCTTAGCGTTCATACCATCACTGACTTCTTCTTATACTTTTTGGTGTGATCAGTTCATATGTGAGACTACTTAAATAACATTGAATCAATTAGAATTCTGTAAATTCTAAATAATGGAAATTATTTTGGAAGGGCCACTTCCTGTAATGCTCAGTGGTTACTCCTGTTTCTGTATTCAGAAAACATTCCTGACTTGGGGGACCATCTGGGATGCCAGGGATTGATTCCACGTCTGTCCTGGGTCAGCCACGTGCAATGCAAACATCCTTCAGCTGCACTATAGCTCCAGCCCCCAATAATGGAGATTCTAACAAAATTACCTATGTACAGATGGCATTCTTTATGACCAGAATTTGTCACTGCTCAAGAATTGATTATTGACCATGTCATATCTAGAAGGTGGTTCTTCCAAAGATAGTAAAACTTACTTTACTATCTTTGGTATATTATTTTTTCCTTTGAAAATTTTTCTTTTCCTTTATTTTATTTTTTAGGCTAGACTAGAATTTGTTCTGGCTATTTCTGCTACGTTTCTTAGGAAGACCCTAATGCTCAGGGAACCATGTATGATGATAGTGGGGACAAAACTGGAGTCAGTCATATAAAGCACATATGCGATTACCTTAACTACTTTACTGTGTCTGGCAAAATTGGGCTGTTTTTCATCATGGTGGAAGATAGCTAGAGCATGTAACCTGAGCTGTTAATTTTATTATTTTGTTCATATTCAATGAAAATCAAAGAACATATAACCTTTAAAGTAAATCCATTAAAAATTCGATTGGGACTATTAGACAATCCAATTAAAAATTGGATTGCTATCTTATTGACATGGCCAATCAAAACAATCAAGGCCTACCTATTGGAAGTAATGAATAAGAACATATAATAAAATTTTGATTTAAATTGGAAAATTCATTAATTTATTTTCTCTACGCACTTTCTATATGCATTAAAACAATTCTGTTAATGTTCTCTGATATCAATTCCAAGTGATAATGAGTGGATATATAAGATATCTTAGTTATATATTTGAGAATTGCTTGAAATGCAAATAGAATCATTTAAAATAATGCAGCAGATGTATATATTTTACTATTTCGCTCCCCAACAAAATTTATACAGGAATGACAATATGTTAGGTTAAATGTGATAGGTAGAAAAAGGAAATTTTAATAACCGAAGTATTTTGTGTATGAACATCCATGTTTACCAATGTTTCAACATCCATGTTTAGGTAGAAAGGAAAAGGAGATAAAAGGAAGAGAAAGAAGAAAAGAAAACAGGTGTGTTTGGGTAAAGGGAGAAGGACTTATATGTAAAGCATATACCAAATGCTTTACACCACAGCAAGCAAAACTGCTGGGGAGGTCTACCTACAACTCATCCTAAAAGTTCCACAATTTTGTATACATTTGTTAATCAGCAAGTACATGAAGCCTAAAGTTAATCACATGGAAATATGTCATGAAAGTAATGCTGAAATCAGTAACAATTTTAGATATGCCAGGTTTTCCATTATGTATTGCACCCATTGATAAAAGAATAAATTTACCACTGTATAAATATTTTGCACCGTTATAACCATGATATAAAAACTGACTACATAAGTATACTTTCAGAAGTCAGAATCAGCATTACTGCTTTTCTTAAAGTAATTTCTCTTTCACAATAAGAAAATGTCATCAGTTTTTATCTCATACTACTAGATTTATTATTTTTCTGTGTCTGTCGCAAAAATATTTTTAGTTTGTTAACATTAATGATTAATTAATTCAGTTATATACATACATGTGTGTATTAAACGACTGATGTGAATATTTTGAATGATTTGGAATGAGAGATACTTAAACAGCCTTAACGGTCTGATTCTGTATAGTACAGAAATAAAATCACCGAGAACAGCAGTTGGTTGATAACTTTAGTCTATATAGACAGCATGAGATCCATAAAATCCACATGTGACTTTAAAACTTTTAACTTTAATGACCTTGCTAGTACCATAATTCAGGCGAGCTGGAACATAATCCATATTATTAGAACCGCAGAAGTACAAAGTAGTTGAGAAAACAGGTAACTGGGATGTGATAGACATGAGACTGAGCCACAAAAAGTTATTGGCCTTATTCATTACTAGGGGACATGGAAAATCTTAAGGTACTATCTAGTTATTATTGTGCTTGTGTCAGCAAGCACAGAGGAGCAAAAGGATATAAGCAGTGTATTAATTTATATAAAATTCTAAAAACATATAAAATATAACAAAAGGAGCAAGAAATGATATATATGTATAATTACATAAATATCTATGTCAAATAAGATGATGAACTATCTGTGTGCATACAGGCAATTTTATTTTTGTGTGAAGACAACATTGGCAGTAGATTTTATATATTTGGGCTATAATAAACAAAACAACATAGAATTATGGTAGGACTTTTATAATGGTTTATTATAGAGAGTAGGAATTGTAGAACCACAATTATATGTGCAGTCCCTTCTTCACTAAAACCTTGTATGCTGTGCATGATTAAATAAGGAAAGTCAAGGCATAGTGTCAAGTTAAGTGGCTTTCTTAAGGTCCAAAAAGAAACAGAGGTTCTAAGGAAGAGATCTTAATAGCCAAAACTACCTCTTGACAAATGAAGATGGTAGTAGTTGCTCTAAAGTACTATGTGACCTTTATCCCACCCATTAAAACCAATGCTGTGATCATTGAATCTCATAAAATAGAATTCCTCATTTAAATTTATGGTCATGTCTTTCTCATAGAGACATTTCCTGTAGTTTGTTTCAGGTGGTTGGTTGTTTACTTTTAAATGTGAGGCCATACTTAGTGGTTTTTAGAGCTTAATCTTGATGGTGCTAAGAGCCATATGTAAGACCAGGAATAAAACCAGTGTTCTTACTTGCCTGGAAGGCTAGAGGCTTAGCTACGAAGCTCCCATATTATATCTCGACCACATTATATAGCGTTTATAAGCTCAGAATGTTAGTGTAATTTAGCTTCTAGATGAAATGTATTGCTTCCTGTACAAGCAAATGCTGAGTGTATGTTAGAATCTGTATTTTATGCTTTTTCATTGCTATGATAATGAAAAAGTAAGTGCACCTCGGTGATATGGGCCTTGTTTTTATCTAGACAAGTCTTATTCTGTTATAGATTATTTGACACATATTCTAAAAAAGAGAATACAAATCAAATACTTGTATATAATAGATTGCTGAAATATCTTTTTAGGTAGCATTTTTAACCTTCTATTGACATTCTTATTCATCAACATATTAATATGTATGCTTATTTGAGACAGCTCAATTTAAAGAATTATATGTAAAATTATTTTGGACAACCTTATTTAATTTTTTTTTAATTTTTTTTTATTATGAGAACAGAGATGCAAAGAAAGAGGTAAAGTTACAGTGGAAGGACAATCACACATAATCAGAATTCTCAGTTGTCCCCCTTATTTAATTTTTAATAAAACATATTTATATATTTGCTTACTGTTTAACTCTTAAAAAGTATATAACCAGTCAAGAAATTTTCTAATCATGTTTCTATGAGAAGTTCTGCTTTTAAAAATAATCTTTTTTGGGAACCGGGAGGTGGCGCAGGAGGTAAGGTGCCTGCTGCCTTGCCTGCGCTAGCCTAGGATGAACCACGGTTCGATCCCCCGGTTCCCATATGGTCCCCCGTGCCTGCCAGGAGCGACTTCTGAGTGCATAGTAGCCAGGAGTAACCCCTGAGCGTCACTGGGTGTGAACCAAAAACCAAAAAAAAATCATTTTTACAATAAATTCATGCATATGTTTTATGATAGCTGTCATTATATATGAGTTATATTGGCATTGACCTGAGACAGAGATAAATATATATGGGCTATAAAAATGTAAGCATATCATCATCCACTAGCAGGGAACACTTACAGGCAGCACATTTAAATAAATAATAGACAAAGGTACTTGTTCATCTGCATATTATCCCTGAGAAAGAAGCTAATTTAAAAATTCACTACTATGGGCCTGCTTTCTATTGTCAATTTACTTCTTTTATTCCTGAAACCAGATATGTTTACTCATTAGTTTTTGGAATCTTGACAGTTCCTCTTCATTTTATTTAGATACAAATGATGCACTCCCCCAGAAATATGCTTGGTGAGTCAGTCATTTTCAGTAAACATTATTTCTCTATTGAAAATATAGCTTCCTCCAGATGCTGGGGAAGAAATCAAAGCTGGCATTGTACCAGTTTAAACCTAAAATTTAAGTATATCAAAGTGGACTTATTTTTTTCTTACTTCTGCCTACCCTTGCCACTGAGTTCTTAAAGCCAGGATTGGGAGTTCTTTGAAGAATAATGTTATATTTAGAAAGCATTACACTTTTATCCACAGGCATAGATGTGAATACTCAGAGATTTTACTCAACTCTAAATTCTGTTTTCTTAGGGAGCTGTGTCTCTGTTTCATCTATTTTCATCTATGCCTGATCATGTCACTGCTCTCCATCTTACTCATTTTCAAAGTCAGCTACCATACACAATACTATTTTTTGAAAAACATCCCTTTAAAGTTAGATCTTACAAAATTATATATGAATTATGTGAGCTTATTGACTGAACTAATAAATATGATTTAAGCAAAATCAACTTATTTAGCTTATATATTTTTATGTAATTCATATATGACAATATGCAAGGACAAGTTTTATTGGATAACTCAAAAAGGAAACATAGATTTTTAAAGATCACTCACAAGTCATGACCATACACATTAATACACCCTTTTATCCCTCTCTAAATTGTGTTCTGGTTCTAATAAGTTTGCCTAAGTCTTTCCTCACTATTGATTTGTGAATCAGAACTATCAGGATGTATTATAAACCTGATATTTCAAATAATTGACAATAAAATCTAACTTATTTATTCTGAAAATCATATATTACATGTGAATTTTCCCACAGATATGGTGGGAAACCAATAACTAAAAAAACCCATAGGTCTTATTAGGATATTTATAATCAACTGAATAAAATATATCTGGTCTCCTATCTTGTTCAATTTACACATATCTCATACTTCTAATTTTACAAGTATTAATATTAAAATTAATTTTAATTCTTCATAATACATTTTTCTCAATTGTTAGTTTAGGTAACGGGGGAAAATCTCATTCTTCCACTGAATTATAATTTCTAAAATATATGTTACATAATTACTGCAGATATAATTATGAGTTATGTTCTTTTGGGAAAAGAAAGATTTGAAAACCATGGTTTTTCCCCTCTCATGAAAGCTGTCACTATGCAGATGTTGATATTAATATCAGAGTGTGATATTTACTAGAGATCTACATTTTTTGAGCAGCCTCTTTATTTCTCAAATTTTAGTTTTTATTGTTTTCAAAAATATTTATAAATACTACTGCATTTTAATATTTGTATATTGACAAATTAATCATTATAAACCAGCCTCTGTATACATTTTAGTTTGCCATATTGACAAAATAAGGATAATTTACACATCTCAGAATTCCTCTGTAGATCATTTTTAAATGATCAATTTAAGGGGCCCGGGAGATATCATGGAGGTAAGGCCTTTGCCTTTCATGCAAAAGGTCATCGGTTCGAATCCTGGTGACCCATGTGGTCCCCTGTGCCTGCCAGGAGCAATTTCTGAGCATAGAGCCAGGAGTAATCCCTGAGCACTGCCGGGTGTGACCCAAAACAAACAAACAAAAAAAAGATCAATTTAAAAAATATAAAATACCATAGGAAGAATTTACACACTCAAACAAAACTTATAAAACGACAAAATGTTATATATTTAGGAAATATTTTATTATAGTAAAATATGTTAAAGTTTATTGAGTTATTAACAATAAGACATTTAATGGGAATATGTTATTTGTCAAATAAATTTAATTCAAAATTCAATCATCTTCAAACTCTAGTTATTTTTTATTTTCCTTATACATATAAGAAACAGATGCTAAGAAAATCTAGCCTTACCAAAATGTTTTAGTTGTAGTTTAAGATGGAGAAAAAGAGATTTTTACCTCTGTTGTCTCATTCCACACTTGTTCTGCTTAAGATGACAAGATTTTGAGAAAAGACAATACAATTTTGGAAAATGGAGAGTTTACTTCTGGCAGTACTCTGGAAACATGTTCTCTTAAAAAGCCAATTTTGGAAAATGTGCAGAATCCTAATAGAGATAGAATCTGGCAAAGAGTTTGTTGTTTCAGGGAAAATGTGTGGGAACTTCAAAGGTGAGAAAGTGTTTTGGAGAGTTTGGAATGACTAGGTTTTGAAGTGTCAGAAAGGAAACAGGCAGGGGATGAATGATAGATTCTGATAGCTGAGTTAGATCATACTGAGAGGTTTAAGTGACAGCAAACTGTTTGCATTTGATTTAGTGGACACCAGGGTCTGATGGCCTATGTTTCGTGGCACTTAGAATGACAGAACCTGCTTTAAAGCCAGAGGTAGAGGATAATAAAAGAACACATATAGGGAAACACAAATGAATCTACCCAGCTGGTTGCAGCCACAGTGAATATAGAACCTAGGCTAGGAAAAGATGACGAGAAGAGAAAATCACTCAAAAAGAGTAATTGTAATATAGGTTGTAAATTCAGATATGTCAGGAAAAAAACAACTTCTGAGTCTTATCAACAAGTTTATTAGATTTTAACTATTTGCAAAGCTATTGCTTGATGTAAACAATGATTGTGGTAGTGAGGGAATGACTCTATGGATATGGCATAGGAAATATAGGAAATATTAAAACGTAATAGTAGAAAAATTAATGTTAGCACAAAGTTTGAAATGGTAGGAACTACTCGGTTTACAAGTAGGATTCATCAGACTTTCATCTAACTGAGGTATTTCATTTTGGCGGGTTGAGAAGAGAGAGTGATTTCATTTTTGCTGACTCGCCATCGGTGCATTCTTTTCTTTAGAAAATGCAGTCTTATCAATATATGCACAATAATTATTTTAAATATATTAAACATTGCTATGATAGATTGTAACTTACTTTCCAACTTTGGAATCATTTTCTTTAAAGAGTTTAGAATCAAGTGTCATAAGAATACAAATTTGGGGCCGGAGAGATATCATGGAGGTAAGGCAGGACAGTGGTTGGAATACTGGCATTCCATATGGTCCCCTGAGCCTGCCAGGGGCTATTACTGAGCATGGAGTCAGGAGTGGACCCTGAGTACTGCCAGGTGTGACCCCCCAAAAAAACAAAAAACAAACAAAAAAAGGAATACAAATGAACAGATTAAAAATGCAAATATAGAGGTATATTATTTAGCTCCATTTTATGTTCAATTTCATCTCTCTTTATTTCTTTTTTTGTTTTGTTTTGTTTTTGTTTTTGGGTCACACCCGGTAGTGCTCAGGGTTACTCCTGGCTCTATGCTCAGAAATTGCTCCTGGAAGGCTCTGGTGAAGTCCTGGTGCATGCGAGGCAAACTTACCTCCATGCCATCTCTCTGGCTCCCATCTCTCTTTATTTCACACAACTTTTAAACTCTCTGAAACCCCACACCCTCAATTACCTGAATATGAACTCCCATATGACTGAGAATATTGCAATAAATATAAAACAATAGAAAGTTGTCTTTGTATTCTAATTCTATGTTTGGTGCCTTGCTTTAGAATCTTGATTAAAAATATTTCGACATACTTGCTTTCAGTTTTTAAGGATAAATGCACAATGATATCCTATCTCTTGTGTTCAGTACATAATTTGAAATGACAAAGGGTCTTTTTCTTTGGGTGGGGGTTTGGGTCACACCCGGCAGCGCTCAGGGGTTACTCCTGGCTCCATGCTCAGATATTGCTCCTGGCAGGCAAGGGGGATCATATGGGGCACTGGGATTCGAACCGATGACCTTTTGCATGAAAGGCAAATGCCTTACCTCCATGCTATCTCTCAGGCCCCGACAAAGGGTCTTGTTCTAATCATATTTTCTTCATTACATTTATAGGACAGAACTGGGCATTCCAAATGTTTTGCCTGTGTTGAAACTATTTTTATAGATTTTTTCTCTTTTTTATAGCTCTTCTATTGAAACTTGTAGAGTACAATATAGGAACAAGGAAGAGACGTAAAATAAAGCTTTTATATAATATATTATATTATGAGAACTATATTTTGATCTCACTTTCCACATCAACAAAAGAAACTAAAAAAATCGACTGGATTGAGTTGAGGCCACTTTGAATAGAAATTAGCTCCTATATTGCAATTTAAGTCTCTGAGGCAATGCAAGATAGAAAAAATTGTTTTAATCAACTCAAGTGACAAGGGAAAGTATTTTCAATACTTGAAAAACAGAAGATTGAAAAAAACCTTAACAATCATTATCACACTTTGGGCCGAAAGTGATGGTGCAAGTGGTAAGGTGTCTGCCTTGCCTGTGCAAGCGTAGGACAGACCATGGTTCGATCCCCTGGCATCCCATCTGGTCCCCCAAGCCGGGAGGGATTTCTGAGCACATAGCCAGGAGTCTGAGTGTCGCCATTGTGGCCCCAAAACAGAAACAAAAACAAAAAGAATCATTAACACATTTAATGTTATAAACTTCTGTATCATCACTAAAGTTAGAACAACAATTCCTTAATTTATTTTGCCTGCTCCCTCTTTTTCAGAAACAGAAGTCACTCAGTGCCCTTAGAGATACATTTCTTCTTAAGTGGACAGACTGTTACCCCTGTTGCACCCACACTACTACTTCTCTGTTCCCCTCATTATTTTATTACCACTTGTAGGGAGTATCACCTCCTTCGAGATCTGTGGTAGGGAAAGAACAACTTTAATTATTAGTAGTGGTCAGATAGGAGAGGAGATACAGCACCTGGCTTACTTGTAGCTGACTCCACTCACCACATTTGCTCTCCAAACATAACCAGGACTGCTCCCTGAGCAGAGATCCAGAATTAAATCCAGAACACTACTAGCTATGTTTCCAAAATAGAACAAAATAAAACAAAATGTTGTGATAATTAAACTAGCCTACTCCTTAGAAACTTGACAAAGAACTTTCATTACCTTTCAGCTGTTCAGTTTGGCTGTATTTGTACATATTTGTCTATCTGGAATGATGACATAGTTTACATATTTTGCGGTGAACAAGCTTGTTTTTCAAACACTCGCCTAAAATTTTTGAACCATGGTCTTGTTAGGATATATAATTTAGTCAAAATGAACAAAGGACATTTAAAAAATAGTTTTCAGAATATTTTTCCCTGGGATCAGAATTCCATTCATGTATTTTTCCCTGTGAAATAAGATACAGAGAGACTACAAGGTGTACGATACACTCATCATCAGGCAGTCAGATGGCAAATGTAGAGTACAGCTAGGTAAAAGGAATTCAGTCCAAATCAATAACACCTATAATGGAACTCCCACGCTGAAGCTCAGGACAGGCATCTAGAGAATCAAATCTCTTCCATAATGGAGAGTGATTTCAGCAACAGAACACTCAGTGAAAGTAAATGGATTTCTTAAATGATAACAGAGGAAAAGAAAAATAGGAAGAAGGGTTAAAACAGCAAGACCTAAACTGAAGTATACAGAACTGCCATGTTCTATGTGAAAAAAATAATGCTTGGATTCACCTGGGACCTTGCTGTTAGGAAAGTGTACTGTAGTTGATTATCTTTGTTATTGATAGTTATTGAACATTTATATGTGAAAACATTAGTAAATTCTAGAGAAGCAAAAGATAATTTAAATGGCAATGAACAAATTAGTAATCTTAGAAGAATGGTTCGGTGTATGTGCTGATCATTGTGAAATAGGAATATTTTTTACAAGCTGCTATGAAATATTTTGTGAAGATATATGGACAATGCATATCAATTTTAAGTTCAATACATACTACTATGTAGAATGATTTTTTAAACTGAGACTTGTCTTTCAATCTTTAATAATAATGAATAACCCTAAATAAATCCTTGTGTTTTGTAGTGATCTAAAACTTGTTCAAAAATAATTGTTTTCTTATTTACTCTTCCCTTTTTTTCTTTTCTCTCTATTTATTTTAAACCATGGATCAAACCCAGGATCTCAGTTATGAAAAATAAATCTTCTATCACTGAACTGAAAATAAGCATATTTTCACAGAGCTGAAAATATGCATTTACTCTACTTATATTATTAGCTATAATACAGTATATATGTATATACATTATATATGACACATAGTTATCCTCTTGTGAAGATTTATATATGTAAAGAAAAATATTCAGAAATAATTATTTCAAAATATTAAAAGCACTGAGATTATTTTTTATTCCTGGTAACTTTCAAAACATTCTAATAACCACATCATTATTTTTAAGAGCTTTTAAAAATAAATATGTATATTTCCTTATCAATTCATTAATTTATAAGTTATTTTATCAAGTAATAATACAATTAGTAAAGACATAACAGATTCAAAGTGATTGGTCAAAATCTACATCTAAGTGCCTCATTGCTCTAGTTCAGAAACATTTATTAGGTAATACTCTGTGTCAGCCAATTATCTTCTTACTAGAAGTTGTGAACTCTAGATTCTATACTATTATGTTTTGATATTCTGGTTGGAAAAGTGAAGTTCATAAGTAAAGTCAACACATTCCCACAAAGTAACATAATTTATTATAAGTGTATAGATTAATTAAAGCAATGAAGTGATATAATGAATTCCTTGGAAGAGATTGGGGCTACTTTTTAAAAATAATTCAATAAAAGTCTTACAGAAGAACATACGATTAGAACATATCTATGTTGTTTGAGGAAACCAGTGAACAGGTGACAAAAGGAAGAGAAAAGGAGGGGCTGATAACTGTGATGAACCTGAGGTAAGAGAATATTCTGTATGCTTAAGAAATGGGAAGATATATAAACAGGAGACAAAATTGGGAGAGGTAAGAGATTATACAGCATTTTGTAAATCAGTCTACATAATTTTATAATTGTTCTGAGTAAGTGGAAAAGACATTTGTGGATTTTGACCAAAGAAGTGAAATAGTACAAACTGCTATGTATTTCTCTCTTTTTCTTTTCTTTTATTGAGCTATACCTGGATGATCTCTGAGCTTCTGGTTTTGTGCTCAGATATTAATTCTGGTAGGACTCAGGTACCCTGATATTTGGATCAAGGATTGAACCAGTACTGTGGTGTGTACATAATGTAAATCAGAACACAAGAACTTTCCCTCTGTGATTTCACTATGGTTCTTTCTCATTTTTAAAATTATAGAAATATAATGTCTAGCTAAAAGTCTTGTTCCTACAACAAAATTATCAGTGATATTAGAATTAATAGTATTTTGGAAAGTTAGAAGGAATGGAATTTATAAATGAGTTCAGATTATGGATATATTTTTACAAAATATACATTTGTATTTAGCAAGGCATTTACCAATTTGTATTTTATGTGATAAAGAAAATATAAATATTACATTATTATATTTGTTCTCTGTAGTAGATAGAGCTACAGAAGGAATTCAGTTTGTTAAGTTTGTGGGGGGCGCTATTATAAATTTGGTTTTAAATGTATTGATAATGGGGGCAAAGAGATAGTTTAATTGGTAGATCATTTGCTTTGTAGGCATTGGTATCGCAAGGGTCCTCTCAATATAAAAGAAAAGTAAAAGTAAAAGAAAAGACATGCTGATATGAAGACCCTTTTTAATATCCAGATGGTCTGGTGGAAAGACATTTGAATAGTCAAGTCTAGAATGTAAATGAAATATGCAGATTGGAGAAAAGAATTTGAGAGTAGTCAATAATAGATGGTCTAAACATTATGACTCTAGGTGAGCAATTTGTTAGGGCCTGACAGTATGGGATACAAGACTCTTGCATCGCATGTGTCTGACTTGGGGTTTGATCCCCAATATCCCACCAATCAAACCTCACCAGTAGTTGTTCCTGAGCTCAGAGCCAAAAGCCAAGAGTACTACAAGGTGTGACCCACAAAACTAAACAAAAGCAAAAACTAAAAGACATCCCAGACCATCCTGTTAGATGGTTATTTAGTAGAAAAGGTCAAAACCTAAGCCTGTAAGAATTGTACTTCATCAGTGAAATGAGACAAAAGCTTAGGAGATTAAGATAAAATGGCCAATAAGAAGGAAAGTTCAAGTACTAAAATACTGTTATGGCTTGAGCAATAGTGCAGTATGTAGGGTGTTTGCCTTGTAAGATGACAATCTTGGATCTACTCCTGGCGTCCTATGGTCCCTTGAGAACAGCTAGGAATAATTCCTGAGTGCAAAGTCAGAAGTAACCCCTGAGTATTGCTTTATGCTACCCAAAATTCCCCCAAATACTATTAAAATGCTTTTCATTAGTTCAATATGAAAAAAATATTATAAAAACAATTAAATGGGTCAGCATTCATTTAATACATAATTATTATTATGGCACTGTTCTAAATGCTAATCATAGTCAGATTTAGATTCTTATGGAAGATTTTATATCAGCCAAGTGAAAAACTATATCATTTCATATCATTTTAAAAATAAGACAAAGCAGAGAAGGAAAGATATGTAGTGATAGGAATGGTATAGTAAATGCTAGTTTTTGTAGGATAATTACAGATGATCACTTTTAAAAGTTCACACTAGAATCTTATAAATTTAAGGAATGAAAAATCCCCTGGAGATATGAAAAATCTGCTGTTTAACTGAGAATCATACAGATCACAATCACTAAAGCCATTGCAGAACTGTATACAATCCAAGATTCTAATCAAAAGTATTTAACTTTTTTAATCTCTGACTGAACTTGAGACCCTGCATTATTCAGAAATGACAAAGAAGAGTTTTAGAATGATGGAATTTTGAATGCATATATCCAACACACATATAGAGTACCTTCTAAGATTAACAAACAAGTTGTTTCATGTATTTGAGGAAATTATCATTAATTACTGACTTTTAGATAAGGTGACAAAGCAGAAACTTCAGTGAGTACACATAACTAAGAAGGCATATTTTCCAAAATTAATCTTGGAGACTGATTAAAATTACAACAACAAAACAAAACCATAATCATAGAGAATGTGATTTATTAAAATGAACTACTTTACATGAGGAGCACAATACGGAAGGAAGCAAAAAAATGTCCTGGGCAAGTTTAAGAATTACCATAAAGAAAAAAGAAAATAAAAGGAATTAAAGAAAAAAATATAACAGAATTATTTCTATGTAGCTCAAGTGATAGACTCACAGGAAAAGTTTTAAATCAGGTATAATATGTCTACCAAAATAAAGGAAATGTATATAATAAACTACAGATGAGAATGATAAACTATTAATTAGGGAATATCACACAGAGACTACATTTACTGAGCAGAAACTGTGGAGTTCAAAGTGTCACCAGAAAGCTCAGCAGGAGATTTGAGCTTCAGAGTAATGTTCATTAGAAAATTGAAATTAGACTAAGGACTAGGAATTATAAAAAATACTCAGGAATCAGTTATTATCACATGTCTTAATATTTATTATTTATAAAGGTCTCAAAGAGGTGGCCTAGAAAGAATGGTGAATATATGGAAAGAATATTTGAAGTAAGATTATTTGCAGAGGGGGCCCGGGAGATAGCATGGAGGTAAGGCGTTTGCCTTTCATGCAAAAGGTCATCGGTTCGAATCCCGGTGCCCCATGTGGTCCCCCGTGCCTGCCAGGGGCAATTTCTGTGCATGGAGCCAGGAGTAACCCCTGAGCACTGCCGGGTGTGACCCAAAAACCAAAAAAAAAAAAAAAAGATTATTTGCAGAAACTTTGAAGTAAAAAAAATTTTTTTTAATTTTTGGGCCACACCCATTTGATGCTCAGGGGTTACTCCTGGCTAAGCGTTCAGAAATTGCCCCTGGCTTGGGGGGACCATATGGGACACCAGGGGATCTCCGGCCCCTGAAGTAAAATTTTATCAAATTTCCCATGTTCTAATTTTCCATTTATTGAAGTATTTTGAAGGATTTTTGAAGATTTTGGAAAAAATTTTGAGGAAAAATGTACCAAATTTCCCATTTAGTAAAAAAAAAAAAAAAATCACTGATCTGAAAACCAAATACAAGTAGAATAACAGTAAAATAAACCTGAATTCATCATAGTTAAATCATTAAATTCCAAAGACAATGAGGGAGTCCTAGATGCAACAAAAATAAACCAGTTATTATCACTTACAAGAAAGCCTCAATAAATCACAGTTGCAATAACAAAATATAGAGGTCATTAGAAAATGGAATGATATATTCAAAATAATTAACACAAAACATTAGCACCAAAAAATCTATGTCCAGACAAACTAGACTTTAAAAATAAAGATAAGGGCCTGAGTGATAGTATGGAGGTAAGGCATTTGCTTTTCATGCAGAAGGTCGGTGGTTTGAATCCTGGCATCCTGTATGGTTCCCCGAGTGTGCCAGGATCAATTTCTGAGCATAGAGCCAGGAGTAATCCCTGAGTGCTGCCGGGTGTGGACCCCCCAAAAAATAAATAAATAAATAAATAAAGATAAATTAGATATTCTGATAAATACAAATAGTGTTTCAATAAGAGACTTCTCTATAGTAAATATATATATATATATATATATATATATTAGTTATTTGGACTTTTGAGACCTTAGATAATAATTCAAATTCACATAAAACATATAGTGCAGGGACGAAGCAATAGTACAACGTGTAGGGCATTTTCCTTGCATATAAGCTGATCTGAGATTGATCCCTGGCACCTAGTATGACCTCCTGAGCCTCCCAGAAGTTATCCTTAAATGCAGAGATAGAAAAAAGCCCTGAGCACTACTGGATGGCCCCAAAACCAAATAAATAAAAATGAAGTACAGAATAAAGTAAAATACATATATGCATATAAAAGACAATATATATATATATATTTCTTTGTATCTTCTTCCAAGTGACAAATGTATAAAGCAGTTTTATTTTTATGGTTCTCTTAGTCAATGCCAAGAGAGACCAAAGGCCATTCTTGGTGATCCTTAGCCATGACTGAAGGCTCACTACTTGGGTGTGGTGACTTGATACTATATGGAACCAGTGGTACTTGACAGTTTTCAGGTTATGTCTAATGGTTTCAACAGGAGTTACAATTTTATAATTGATGGTTTTATGATAGCTAGAAATACGTATCAAATTGCTATCTATCTTTTCAGAAAGTTAAAGCAATTCTAAAATAAAAATTTCATGGATATTTATTGAAACTAATGAAGCAAAAACAATATTGAAAATATCAAAAACATGTTAAGGACTCACATTTCTTGATCTCCAACCATACCTCAAAACTATATTAATCAAAGTATGTGATGCTTGCATAAGTTAGCCATACAAATTAATCATAGTTCAGAAAATAACTAACCTAATCTAGTCCTAACATCTTGCTCCCTTCAGCCTAGCATAACCCCAACGTAACATAACTCTGACCTCCTGCTATATAGGCCATTGAGTTCTTCCAGTTCAATGCATAGATTCAAGGGTATTGTGCTATTTGGAACATATGATGGAAGTTATACTGGCAGCACTTAGGAACTGCCTCACCTAAACTTAACAATGTTAGGCAAACATGTGACACCAAGTATCAAACAGGTCAGTTATATACTAGCAATTTGTCCTCTCTTTTGATTTGCTTCCTGACCCATGACGTAGCAATTTAGACCAAGCAATTTACCTTAGGTATGTTAATTTATGTGGTCACATAAACAGTCGCATACAAATGTCCATAGTGCCCATATTTTAAAAATTCAAAATTGGAGTCAATCCAAGTATATATAAGCTAATAATCAATAAATTATATATTACATATTCAAATAATATAATATTGCTTTTTATAAAAAAGAATAAAATACAGATATTTGTCATATTATAAGTGAATCTTTCAAATACATACAGGAAACAAGACCACATATTGTCGCACAGACAACATATCTGATTTCACTATATAAAATATCTTGAATAAAAATATTCATACAATTTGTGATTTCAGTTGTGAATAAGAGTTAATGAGAAGACATTATTAATTGGTTTGGGGGGTTATTTAGAATTTATAGTTTCATTAAAGTATCTTGACATAAAATCTTGCTAATGTTTACATAAATCTGAATATACTAAATCTTAGTGTAGAGAAAAATGATGCATTTGTATACAGATTATATTGCTTTAAGGCTATTATTTAAAAACATTATTAGACATTTTGGCAAATGATGATAGAGAAAAGAATTAGAGTTTGAAATTCAGGAGAATGTCAACATTTCAAGAACTTTCTCTGAACAGGTGAATGAGAAAATGAACATTTAAAGGTATAAAGGAATTATAAATCTTATGAGGACAAAAATGCTTGCACATATAAAGGGAAAAAGTTAGATATGGAAGAAGTAAATGAGAAGGCATAATGTGAACATTTTATTTCATGTGAAAAATTGCTTCTTTAATAGACTATTGATTCTAATTATGATTGATTGCTGATATTATCAAATTAAGACTATTTAATTATCCAATTTATGTACATCAGTGCTTTTCCTTCTCTAAAGTCTACATGACATTCTAACCTGAACCAGAAATGTGCAGTGGATAGGTTTATAGAAATTCTTAGATGAAAGAAAATCAAATATATTTCAACCTTGACCTTTTAGGCATGAAAAATAATCATATCTGGGTAAATTGTTAATAATTCTTTTAATTTTTAAACTACTAATTTTCCTTAGTCTTCATTTAATGAATTACATTTGTCAAAATGTTGAAAGTATGTGGATATGTAACTCATTTTATTCACTTCAACAATTTGATTTGTCGACTCTAAAACTCATATCCCACAGATGTTATTTTTTCAATTCTAGGAAAGCGTTTTAAATATTTATTATATTATTAGAGAATGCAATTGCTATACATTCTGTTTCCTGATATGAAAAGCCTTAAAATCCTCTGTCAGTATTTGATTGTCTTGCCAAGCGGGGTCCGTGGCTTCTTCTTATTGGTAGGACTCAGAGGGAAACCTCTGAGGTTATCTCTTCCTCCTGTTCTCAACCTGGTGACCCACAATGGCCTGAGCAGTGTATAACCAATTCTTTTTTTCCTTTTTCCCTGCATTCTTCCCTTCTTCCGATCTTCTTTCCTCTTCCTTCCCTATTCCTTCTTCATTGCCACCTTCCTTCTCTCCTTTCTTCCTTCCTTTTCATTACTTTTGTCTTTCCCTCCTTCCTTCCCACTTCCTTTGTCCCTTCTCACTTCCTTCCCCTTTTTCTTTCTTCATTCTCACTTCCCTTTTGCCTGCCTTCCTCTTTCTTGATTGCTTTTTTTTCTTCCTTCCTTCCTTCCTTCTTTCTTTCTTTCTTTCTTTCTTTCTTTCTTTCTTT
>PVKC010018143.1:0-19813 GCA_004027635.1 Crocidura indochinensis
AAATTTTCCTACACATGGATGTACATGGAATCTATCATGCTCAGTGAAATAAGTCAGAGAGAGAGAGAAAAACGCAGAATGGTATCACTCATCTATGGGTTTTAAGGAAAATGAAAGACATTCCTGCAATAATAATAATTTTCAGACACAAAAGAGAAAAGAGCTGGAAGTTCCAGCTCACCCCAGGAAGCTCACCACATAAAGTGGTGAGCTTAGTTAGAGAAATAATTACATTTTGAACTGTCCTAAAAATGAGAACCTATGAAGGAAATGGAGAGCCTGTCTAGAGTACAGGCGGGGGGTGGTTGGGGAGGAGGGAGATTTGGGACAATGGTGATGGGAACGTTGCACTGGTGATGGGTGGTGTTCTATACATGACTGAAACCCAAACACAATTATGTATGTAATCAAGGTGTTAAAATAAAAAAGAAATTAAAAAAAAAGAAGTTTGGATATGGGGCCAGAGAGATAGCATGGAGGTAAGGCATTTGCCTTTCATGCAGAAGGTCATTGGTTTGAATCCCGGCATCCCATATGGTCCCGCATGCCTGCTAGGAGCAATTTCTGAGCATGGAGCCAAGAGCAACCTCTGAGCACTGCCGGGTGTGACCCAAAAACCACACACACACACAGAAAAAGTTTGGATACATATCTCAATGAAAGATTTTTTATTTTATAAATTATATATTTTATTATTACTTTGAGGAGGGTGTATGTGTAACAGAAGTTTTATGATAACATAGTTTAGATTGTGAGGATTAAACAAAAGAACTCATATAATAGTTTATAATCTAATATGACTTGATTTTTCTGTGATGATTTGTTTTTATCTCACTCCATAAACAGTGAGATTTCATATAACAATAAAATTTTTTAAAAAGGGAAATATGGAGTATAGAATCAAAGTCCTATTGGGCTTTAGTTATGGTACATTAATCTACATCCGGCTAATTAAAATAAATATTTTTCTCTTCACAACCTCCTAAAAAGAGAAAATTCTCACTAATAATGCTCTGTTGAAAAAAGCCCAGACATTCCTTTCCTATCTATTTTCATATCCTATCTGTTCTTCTCTTTAGGAACTGTAGTTGGTCAAAAAGTCAGTGCCACAAGAATAAACCACCTGTGCAAACTAATCAATGTCAATATATGAAGTTTCCTTTAATTATACCCTATGTAAGGACAATGATAATTAACAATATTAATCTGTTAAATATGAACCAAATTAATAAGCTTAGTAATTTTTAGGGAATTCATAGTTAAATGACATATATTAGTCACAAAAATATGGATTATGAATAAAATAGAGCCAGAGCAACCATGGATGCATTGACTCTACAAATCACTAACCCATCCTTGATAGTTTGTGAGGAAGCTCTTATAATTAATAAATGAAATATATTTATTTTATGATTTCCTGTTCATAGTTTCAGATTCTGATTTTATTAAAAAGTAGAAATATATGGGGCTGAAGAGATAGTTTGGAGGTAGTGCATTTTCCTTGCATGCAGAAGAACTATGGTTTGAATCCTGGCATCCCATATGGATTCCTGAGCCTGCCAGGAGCGGTAGAGGGTAGAGGCAGGAGTAATCCCTGGGAGCTGCCAGGTGTGACTCAAAAACAAAACAAAACAAAACAAAATAAACAAAAGAATAGAAATATGTTAAGTCTCAAAATATTTGCACTTGCTCATAAAATCTGCCCTATAAGAAATCTTACTCCACATTTATCACCATAATGTGAGGAAGCTCATCTACTAATATTAAAGATGAATAGAAGAGTATTTTATTTTATTTTTATTTGTTTATTTTGGGGCCACACCCAGTGATACTCAGGGGTTACTCCTGGCTATGTGTCCAGAAATCGCTCCTGGCTTGGGGACCATATGGGACCAGGGGATTAAACTGCGATCTTTCCTAGGTCACCCTCATGCAAGGCAAACGCTCTACCACTGTGCCACTACTCTGGACCCTAGAAGGGTATTTTCAAAGCCTGAGATGCGAGTGAATGCATCATAGTCCTAACAACCAGACCGCTGAAAGTAGACATGTCCGTCACATTGAGCAAAGGAACCATAATCTATAAATCAGTCAACCCAAAGTATTATCAAAACAATAAAATGAAACTAATCTAAGTCTGGTTTCTGGGGTTGTTATACAGCAGTAAATAAATGTGGGAAAGTGAATAGAAAGATATTATAAGCAAAAAGTTGAAGTGACAAAAATTTGTCCTGAGGAGAAATAAGTCATTCATAAGGAGAGGTACAAAAAGACATCTGAGACTCAAATGAATCGAAGTACAGTGAGTGGCTGTGTCCTGAAGGAGATACAAACACAATCTGCTTCTAGCTGAGGGGTTTAGGAATTATGGTAAGCACCAAAAGTTCTAATATGCTATTTACTAACTGAGTTTTTTCTTTTTTTTTTTTTGTTTTTGGCCCACACCCAGTGACGCTCAGGGGTTACTCCTGGCTATGTGCTCAGAAGTCGCTCCTGGCTTGGGGGACCATATAGGAAACCGGGGGATCGAAACGTGGTCTGTCCTAGGCAAGCGCAGGCAAGTCAGGCACATTACCTCCAGCGCCATCGCCCGACCCCCCTGAGTTTTTTCTTAAAATCAAAATTCTTTCACCCTCATATTATTCTTCTCATAATTGTACAGATTGCAATCACTATTTTATGACAGGAAAATACAAAATGTACAATCTAACAGTGACTGGTACAAAAAAATTAAAAAGAGGGAACACTATTAGACCAAGACTACAGAAGAGATTTAACTATTCTGTATTCTTATTTTTCATTTAGTTAATTTTTATAAAAACATTTATGAAAAGATTCATTAAAAATAGTCTTATAATAGGGGGCCGGGCGGTGGCGCTGCAGGTAAGGTGCCTGCCTTACCGCGCTAACTTTGGACGGACCACGGTTCGATCCCCCGGTTCCCATATGGTCCCCCGTGCCTGCCAGAAGCGACTTCTGAGTGCATAGCCAGGAGTGACCCCTGAGCGTCACTGGGTGTGGCCCAAAAACCAAAAAAAAAAAAAATAGTCTTATAATAATTCCTTTTACCCAGACCTCTTTCATTTTGCTCATCACCATCATTTTCATTGATTTTAGGATATGATTTTGTTGAATATTGCTGATTAATTTGTTTCAGTTACTCATATTCTACATTGAAATAGATCAATGTTCTCTTTCAAGTCTTTATTTTACTTAATACTAATAATTTTAAGATCCATCTATTTTGTCTCAAAAATCTCAATTTTATTTTTTCATAAACAGAATAGCATGCCATTGTTCATATATATTATATAGAAATATATACATATATATACAAACACCTGCACAATATCTTTATTGGATTATCTATTTTATTGATGGGCATTAAGACTCATTGTTAGTTTGGTTGTTGTATATAATATCTCTGAGCACAAGTACATTTTGCATTTTTCCAAATAAATTCTTAGCAGTTATATTTTTCCAATTTTATTTCTATTTTTATTTGGTACTCAGGGCTTATTCCTAGCTCTGCACTCATATATCTCTCTTGGAAGGGGGTTTGGGGTCCATGAGTTTAATACCAAGGGTATTAAACCTGGGCTGGTTGTGTGTAAAGCAAGTGCCTTATTCACTGTATCACCTCTCCTATTATCATTTCTATTTTTTTATTTAAAGAAAATATATCACACAGTTGAGACAATTGATCATAATACATTTGTTTCAGGAAGAACAAGGGCAAAGTTTTTTTTAAATAAAAAGACTAACTAGATGGAAGAGAAAGAAAAGTCTCATTAGCAAGTATATTTTTGAAAATCATTGAATGACCAATTAACTCATTAAAGGCCCGCAGAAGGTTTAATAAGCTTTTCTTCTTCTCTCTATTTTTAAATAAATCTCTATAGAGTTTCAATAGAGACTTCAGCAATTTGTATTTCCACCAAAAATATACCATAGTGAAATAATTCAAGTATCTTATACATCACTGGAAACATCTATTAGATTCTTGGAATGGGCAACTTTGTCATGTTCCTTGGTGTTAATTCCAGGAGATTCCTATCACCATCATTATGGTTATTTTATTTTTAAGTATTTGATATTTTCTAAGTTTTGGTCATAGACCTCAGATCTCATCCTATGGGTCTTCTTACAAGGTTATAACATCTGAGTATCCTATGATTCTCCAGAGATATTAATGTAGGAAAGAATAAAGAGAAGGAAGTGAGAAGAAGAAAGGGTCCAATGGCAATTATTACAACTTACTTTTTAAAGTGATATCTGTCAAATATCATTTTTGCTATAGAAGATAGAAGACTATATCAAGGTGTGTATTGGTTATAAAAATCATCACTGAAGGATGATTCATTTTAAAGGGTATTTTAAACAAATTGTTCCTTTAATATGAGATATAAATTAGGAAAATATTTGAATATACTACTTTGTATATATGAAACTATTCTCAAGGATGATTAAAGTGAATGATGATTATTTTCAACTAACTTATGTCTTCTGCTTTTAATGTATTTGGTAATATGATACTACCTATCTATAATGGTTAATACTAAATGCTGGAAATAGTTAGTGAATACTACTGATTTATACATGTTACAAGAAATAAAGTGGAATTTAATAGCAAACAGATAGTTCAACCTATACATCAGCTACAATTAATTAAATCTATGTATCCATTCTAATCTTCTATATTGTGACTTCTTTCAACAGTTTTTCCACTGCATTTCTTACATAGTACGTAGTAATTACAATTATTTCCCACTACCACAACCATTTGAAACTTACTTACTGTATCTCTTACTGATTGTGTCAGGAACTGTGCAAAAACATAAAATGGCCACCTGGAGCAACTGTAATGGATACTCCTCTTTTCGGCAAAACTGAGAGTCAAAATATTAGATGTAGCCAGCTACTTTTGCCTAAAGGCACTTTGTTTTAATGTGTGTCCTCTGCTTGCACTCCTTGTAATAGAGTTTTTAGTTCCCTTGTGTCTGGAAGGAATGTGGAAAGGAAAGATATATTATATCTGAACAACTTTCAGACTTAATCATCCATAAAGTGAGAACTATTTCTGGGTTTGCATCATACATCTTGAGAGGAGACCATGGAGAAAGCATAAAGTACATGGTAACAATGTAATAATTCTATTCAGGTTCATTTCAGGGTAACGTTAACTATAATACTTGGTTATGATTCAATATAAAGGAAGTTCAGAGTCAGAAGAAATAAATCTATGTTGTCAGAGGTCAGAATGTTGAATTCCTATGAGGAGGCATAAATGAAGTAGGCCGAAGTAGTCTGTAGGCTGGAAAAAAAATGTTGTACTGGATATTTATTTGGTAGCATTTAGACAGCTGTATGCATTTTCAAAAACAATTTAAGTTTTACATATAAGAGTATAACTTAGTAAAATATGGAAAGTCAAGAGAAAAGTACTTAAATCAGATAAAACACCCCAAAACACCATGTAGAAAAGTCTCTGCATTCCTATGTTCATCACAACACTATTTAAAAAAGCCAGAATCTGGCAACAACCTAAGTGTCCAAGAACAAATGAGTGGCTAAAAAATTATGCAACTGTTAGGGAAATTTAAGTCATAAAAATTTTTTATACATGAGTATATATGGAGAGTATCATGCAGAGTAAAATGGGTCAGAAGGAGAGGGATAGAAAGAATAATCTGACTCTTTTGTGGAATATTAGGAAAATAAAAGATAGTATGATAATCAGAGCATATAGAGATGAAGGACAGAAGGACCAGTACATGGTAGAAAGCTTACCTCAAATAATGGTGGACACACTTTGGGTAGAGAAGGATTAACGGTGGCAATAATAGCTGGAACTGATTCCTCTGGATAAGAATTGGGTGCTGTAAGATGATAACGTTATATGCTTGATAATGCTTCATTAACAAAAGTTCAAACCACAGTGTCATAAAGCAAAGAGAGGAAGATGATATGATAATGAAGAGGAGAAAGAAGAGAAGAAAGAAGAAGAAGAAGAAGAAGAAAAGAAAAAGAAGAAGAAGAAAAGAAGAAAAGAAAAAGAAGAAGAAAAGAAGAAGAAGAAGAAGAAGAAGAAGAAGAAGAAGAAGAAGAAGAAGAAGAAGAAGAAGAAGAAGAAGAAGAAGAAGAAGAAGAAGAAGAAGAAGAAGAAGAAGAAGAAGAAGAAAACAGAATGCTTGTTCCAGTGACAAGCTGGAGGAAACTGGGGACACTGGTAGTGGGAAAAGTAACTGGTGATGGGTGGTATACATTTTATGACTTAAACTCAATCATAAACAATTTTGTAAGCATGGTACTTAAATAAATTCTGAAACAATTTAAACATAGAGGCCAGGATATAGCATGACAAAAGAAATAGAGCACATTTCTAGTATGTATGAGACTGAGTTCTTTCTTCAGCACTGTGTGCCTATCCCCAACAAGTGTTTGAGGGCCTGAAACACTTGTAATCATACCCATATATTTACTATTTTCCTCACCATTCTATGTCTCCACTTCTCCAGAACCACAGGTTGTGACAAAAGTTAGAAAATTAAAACACATAAGAAAAATTTCCTTTATTTAGTGTTCAAAATAACATATCTACATGCCAAATGATAGGAGCCACTTACTAATTCAAAACTATTGTGTTTCCTTATTCTGTTATTTCTGAAAAAAAAAAAGAACTAAACATTGTGCTTTGTAAATATACATGATTTTGTTCTTAATGATAAACTGTTGATAGGAGATGTTGTTGCAGTTAAAAACCTATGAATGTTTTATATATTGCTTTATTTGAAAGAAAATGTAATAGTTTGTCAATTTATTTGCATCAAACTTATACTGAAATGATTATTATTAGGTGATAATTCCCATTAGATAGATATCTTGCTCTATTAAAATTAATACATTAATTAATTCCTTAATAGTATTTTGTACTGACCTGATTGTTTACATTTTAATGTTGTATTTTACATTCGTTCCTTGATGCTTAAAATTATCCTATGTGAATTAGAAGGTTATTAATAATTATATTCCAGAATCACCTTCAAAAGTTCCACAGACACAAAATGGCTATCATTATTTTGTCATTGATGCTGCTCTACCCCCTATATTACTATAGTCTTTTTAAAAATATATGCATAGAATATTTTAATGAGAGGGAAATTTGACTTAAAGAGAGAGTTATCTATTTGAATTTTTTTTTGATTTTGGATCACACCTGGTGGCATTGACTATCACTGTAAGGGATGCTGGATTCGAACTCGAGTTGGGAATGTGCAAGGCAAGCACCCTACTTGCTTTGCTATTGGTCCTTCCCTGAAAAAATATTTTATTTTAATCACCATGAGATACACAGAAAGTTGTTATTGTTGAGTTTCATTCATACTCATTCAGTTATACAATGTTCCAACACCCAACCCTTCAACGGTATATTTCTTGCCACTAATGTTCCCAGTTTGCCTCATATGCTTCATCCCCTGCACAGTCTATAGCAAACATTTTGTTTCTCTCTCTTCCTCTTTCTCTCTCTCTATTTCTCTCATTCAATATTACTTTTTTTTCTTTTAGGAACTGTGGTTTGCAATACTGTTATTGAGGGTTATTATATCACATAACGTTCAAGAAAGTGAGGACATTGCCATTTAAATGTTAGATTCTTGCATTTGGCATATATGGTTAAGTTGAAAGTCAAGGATTTGTGAATGCAGAGATAATCATTTGCAAGGGCACTTGCCTTTACGTGCCCTATGCTAGTTTGATCTTAGGAATGCCCACATAGAACATCAAATTCTTCCAGGAGAGATCCCTGTAGTCAGTGAGGAGCAAGTATTGAACACTGCCATGTACAGCAAGGCAAAGCAAGCAAGAAAAAAATAAAGAATAACAAAAGGAAGAAAGAAAGAGAGAAATAGAAAGAGAAAGAATGAAAGAAAGAAAAAAGAAGAAAGAATGAAAGAAAGAAAAAAGAAGAAAGAAAGAAAGAAAGAAAAAGAAGAAAGATCAAAAGAAAGAAAAAGAAGAAAGAGAAAGAATGAAAAAGAAAGATCAAAAGAAAGAAAAAGAAAGAAAGAGCAAATAACTGTAGTAACTTTAAAAATAGTTGGAGGGAGAAAAATGAATGGTACCAAGACCAGACAGTCATATGTCCATTTGGTAGAAATAAAAAAATGAACAGATTTTAAGACGAAATCCAAAGTCAATGACAACAGAAACGATACCCAATCTACACCAAGCTGTACTTGGTGGGAACAGTTGCACTAGCCTTACTGGGGGTAAGGGGGAGGTAGGATGCATGCTGGGAACAGGGGTGGAGGAAGGACAACACTGGTGGTGGGAATGCTCCTCATTTTTTTTTTTTTTGGTTTTTGGTTTTTGGGTCACACCCAGCAGTGCTCAGGGGTTACTCCTGGCTCCATGCTCAGAAATTGCTCCTGGCAGGCACGGGGGACCATATGGGGCACCGGGATTCGAACCGATGACCTTTAGCATGAAAGGCAAACGCCTTACCTCCATGCTATCTCCCGGGCCCCAGAAGGAATCTTTTTTAATATGTAGAGTTAGAAATGTTTACTAAGCATAGGAAATACAAAGTTAAGAAATTTTAGGCAATAGGGAGTGAAGCTTTTGCTCTCTGATGAAGTTAAGACCAACTCCTTGCTTCCCAGTCCTCTCTCTTGCTGCTGCCTAATGACTTGAATAATTTTTATTTCCATAATGTGGTATTTGCCTTGCACTCTGGATGCAGCAGCACATAATTATGAAATGAATGTTAATAGAATACTTAGATCATTTTTTAAAAAGTAAAGTTTTCACACTTTGCATCTAAATTCATTGATTATGCATAAAGGGGTCAGTAAAGCCTTGTGGCTTTATTAAATTGATCGAAATCTAATAACTTAATTATCTGCAGAAACAGATGTTACTTCAACTGAAAACAAATTATCTTATACACAGGGAAGAAAATTAAGACATCGAACACTGGGGAGATCTTTAAAATGACCATATTGAAGCTAAAAGAATAAAAAGGAACAACAAAACACCAGTTGTAAGGATTTTTTTATTCTGACTTAATCATATTTAATGTTTTCCAAGTACATTTCATCTTAAATATCTTTATATTACACTGGATTTCAATTTAGAAGGTTTTTCAATCCTGTGATCTTTTTTCCCTTGCTTGTCCCACATACATATGCATGCATACACACCTCTCATACTTATACCTCACACACCACCCTCATACATACGTGCCTCATACATACACACACAGAGTTAATGAATTTGCTATTGTTCAATTCCAGTAGTTCTATCATTTGTGTTTCTGTCTTTTTTGTTTCATTATTGAACTGTAATATTATTTGTCCTAGAAGAAGTGACATTGTCCTGCTCTGCTATAAAGTTTGAAAATAAAATCTTTTCCTATGAGTAGTCACAAATATAATTAGTTTTCAGGCTCCTCTTCTTTATTTTTTCTATAAACCCAATGGAGTTTCCTTCATTAATCTTTTTCATTAGAGCACTTTCTTCCAGGTTATTTTGTTATTGACATTGCCAACTCTTTTTGGAACCTTATTTATAATTTTAGATTATTCTCTGAGAGAAGATCTAGTAAAGATCTCCTTGGTAGACACAATTCTTTTCTCAGTATGTAGTAGGTTTTCAATTGAAAGACCCATCCCATTAGAGGGATCCATTAATTTACCATAGACATACACCTTTCTCACTTTGACCCAGAGTTTATTACATATAATTCAAACTCTACTCCCATTTCTAGAGATTCTATATCTGTTGTACTTTTATAAGGTAGATCTGGAGTTTATTGTTTTGACATTTTTTCCTTTTTAATGATTAACAAACTACCATTATGATACCACAGAAAATTAAATTAGAACATTATTTTAAAGATAATATATTCTTAGTTTCTCTGACATTAATTAATTGAAACCAAATTATCTTAAATGATGTATGCAAAATTATAAACAGAAATAGAGATACTGTAATAAATGAAATAAGAAAGTGCTCCATGTGAGATGTTTAAGAAAAAGATAGGTTGAAGACTGCTGTCAAAATTTTAGGTGAACGTGATGCAGGAAATAGAAACAATTATGCCAGCACACAAAACTCAATATCACTTAAGAGAGTCTTGTGTGGTAAAAAGAGACAGTTTTTAGAGCTCAGTCAGTGGTAAATGGTGACAAAGGGACTACATCTATTCTTATCTCATTCAAACAATGACTACTTATTGTTGGGAAGTTAATGAAATATTTTCAAGTCCCTAAGTTTTATAAAAATATTTGCTTCTTTTCTCCATTTCACAGTCAAGGAATCAGAGTCCTAGTGCAAGACATGGTCATCCATGTTGTTACTTTTAAAAGTTGTCGAATTTGGCAATGACTGAGCTTATTAACAGATAAATCAATGTCTTTTTGTTTTCTTTGAGTAACAGGGGTTACTCCTATGGCTTTGCACTCAGGACTCACTCCTGGCAGAGAACATATAAGATGAAGAAACCTGAATATCAATTATGCATATTTAAGGCAAACATAATATCTACTGTACTCTCTGTGGCTCTCTCTCTCCCAACTAAGTAAATTAGTTTGATAGGACCAGATGTTACACAAACCATTCTGTTGCTTCTCTACATTCCATTTCTGAGTCCATGGCTGGAACTTAGTAAACATTTAGTGCCTTGTTGGTTAACACTGAGTGAGATACTGTACTTGACAGAATAGAAAGTACTTAGGTTCTTTAAGGTTGGGAATTTTACTCCCTACATAATGCTCATCTCAAATCTTTTCCCAGTCTTCCATGGTCACCTCCAGTTCAAATTCCTGCATTATTAATTCTGAATGAAAAAATATTGCCATCTAGATTTTTATAAGTCAATTACTACATACTTATAGTAATGACTACAATTTTTTATGAGTTACTCTACAATTTATGAATTGTCTGAACTGATAGTCAGCATTCTATTTGGACAGTGTGAGCAGTGCAGGAGAACTAAGTGCTAGACTAGGTTTCTTTGTCATTTCCTGTACTGTGTGTGTGTGTTGTGTGTGTGTAATTGTGTGTACTCCGCATTCCTTTGGCATTGAAAGAAAGTGCTTACATTTCTTCCACTTGTTTTTCTTACTAAATGTACTGAAAAGACATGCTGTGTTCCATACATGGTCTGGAGATTAGTGTGGCTTAAATTTCTTAAACATGGAACTCAGAAGTAAGGGAGATATTTATTGCCATCCCTTTGAAAATTAAGAGCTCAGTACTGTTTTTCTAGGCTCTTGTCATAATCCTGTTCATACACATAGATATATATTCAGGGTGAAACCTCAAATATTAAAAACAAGTCAAGAAAAGGACTTAAATGTGTTTGATTTGAAGTAGGGAATGCCCTACAAAATACTTGCCTATTTTGTTGAAAAAAAAGTAGTTTTCCTTGCAATGACTACTCTGAGAGTTTAAGCATATCAAGGTCAAGAACGAGACTTCTACTGTAAGATGAGGGGTTAAGAATGTCTCTAAGGAGACTCGTGAGGTGTGCGGATTTGTCCTATGGCATCTTGTCCACAAGAGACAATATATTAATATTATGTGAAAATTTAAACCATATTTCAAACCAGTGTTTGAAAATAATATAACATTTTTATAATTTTTTGGTTTTTTTTGTTTTATAATATTTTGTTTTATATGTGAATTAGATATTACTATTTAAATTTTTAGGTGAAGATGAGAACTCAACCACTTGACTCAGAAATGGAACTTGTTTTTTTACCTCTACTGCTTTGGAATCTCCCTCCTTAGCTTGCTTTAATAAATGATGTGCCTTTTCTGACTTCATGATCGACTTCTGATCTTGTTCTTTCCCATTGATTCTTTCCAGAGAACTTATTTCCTCGTGCTATTTCCCAGTGCTCTCTAAATCCCAAGTGCATCATAAATTGTATAATATGTAGAGGTTGAACTAATTGTTGAATTATCTAATTTTAGAATTGTGCTAAGGATGAACTTATAAACACACTTGCTACCCTGTGTACCTGTGGGCACAGTAATTATAATTGTGACAGATATAATTGAATTCTTTGAAAATAGGAAAAGCTCATGGTCACTATTTTGTTCTTGTTCTTTCTAGGAACTTGGTTTGCCTGTTTATTAGGCAAACAGCTAAATAGAATCATGGTATAGATTTTATATATTGGAATAATGTCTAAGTATTTTAAACTCTGAAACATAGCCTTATTCTCTGAAAAGGCACCATTTATGAATTCACTTTTCTATTCATTCAGTCTTTGCCCCATTGTTCCTAATTAGTCATTTTTCTAGGGCTTTGTTTTAAGCACTGAAGCTATATAGATGGTGTACTTTCCTTTGTTGCTGCTTTATTATGACTTTGGTCATTAATAGATTAACATGTATGTCATTGAAAGGTGCCTCCATGTAGAAGGAAACAACAGGGTGGAGCCACCAAATACCAAGCAAAAATTGTTAGAATGTTTCTCAGTTTAGTTAAGCATAAAGTCATCAAATAAACATATTTTATGAAATTTTACTTCATTTAGTATATTACTTAATTTTAATTGATATACTATATGTATATATTTCACTTTCATTTGAGTACATGTGTATATGAAAATATATCAGGGATCCACACTGACAGTGTTAACTGGACCATATGCTGCTCCAGTTACCTAATGCTTTGTACTAATTTTCTTTTCTCTTTAAGACTTTCTAAAAGAGAACAGTTTTTCACAGAGGAAAAGGGAAAATGAGAGGCAATTGGGATGCTTCTGAGTCACTCCATATTAAAGTCGTTGGTGGTAAAATTGTGAGAGTGCTTGTTTGGAAAATGAAAATAATACATCTGGAGATTTCAGTAGCATTATTAGTTTAAAAGATATCAACAGAGGAGGGAGAGAAAGCAATGTAAAAGAGAAGATAATGCAAGAACTAACAAAACTTTTCATTACCTGTATTTGAGGAAAATGATAAAGATTTAACTATAAGAATAGTACTGCTACAGATTTTATTCTCTGGAATCAGATCTAACACAATTAAATAAGCAAGGAATGATTTATGAGACAGAATTAGTTGAAAAGTGACAAATTGGGTTTAAAAAGATGAAAAATCTGGATTGTGTTACAGATTTACAGTTTTAGAAAGCCCTAAATACTGTTTTAGAAAGCTTTGGGTTCCATAGAGAAACATGCTAGGGTCATCAGAGTTTTATTTTCTCAGACCAAAATATATTACCAATAACAATAAATATTAGATCATGACTGTGGAAAACTCTGAATTTGTGTGTTTTTGGTCAAGATAATTGTCTCAAAAGGTAAAGTTTGTCTACTGATCAGACACTCAATAGACAGAACAACAAAGCTTCTTGGGGGCAGTATGGCATAGGTCAGTGTCCTCTTCAAATATGTAGTCTAGAAGCCAAGTCTTATGGAACTTTAAATTCATTGTGAAATACATTTGAAATTATATTTTTAAAATAGTTAACAAAAATTTATATACTGTTTAATATGTTTTTCTTTGAATAGTTATAATTGAGTGAAATGTAGTCCACAATGACATTTCCTTCTTAGCATAGAATTTCCACATAGATTTCCCCCCTAACATTTATCTGTAACATTTTTTCAAGCTAACCTATGTGTTACACCACAGAAGTCAGGGTCAAATGGATCACAGATTCACATGTAAGAAAATAAGGTATCCTCCAGAGAGCATAATCATTTGTTTTAGTGAGATAGAGTGGGACGGGAAGAGCGAAGAGATGTTACGAAGTATTAGCTAGCGCTGCTCAATAATTTACCAATCAATTAAAATGCCATTATTATTCTCCTTTGCCACTTAGCTTCTGTGATATTTAAAGGTCACTTGGGCGTTATTGGGAGGACAGCTATTAGCAGATACATGAAAATAGCATTTCCAATCTCGTAATAGCGTGTCAAGGTAATTTGTGTCCTAGCTCAAGTAACATTCGTCAGCACACAAGGGCAGATGTTTGACAAATCCAGTATACTAAAAGAAATAAGGAGGGGGAATTCTCAAAGGCCTAATGACAGTATGGATTATCAGTGAGGCAAATGGCATTTGCTATTATGTGATCATGTGGATTATTCTTATTGAGATGTAAAGATTTTTGTCTGGAGAAAATCTTCATTCTCTGACACACTTACATAAGCTACATTCTAACAAATATTGAATTGTTGAATTGGTTACAATGACTATAAGTGAAAATTATTAATTATTAAATAATGATTGTTTTATTAGAATTTAATATCTATTAAAGACTGTGACAGATGGTGAAATACATAATATTACCATACTAATAAGAGAAGCAATACAGAATATTATCTTAATTTTATCTTAATATTATCTTAATTTTATAAGTTTGAAATTTCGTGAATAATTAGGAATAAAGCCTTTGGCAATAACTATTAAACTTTTAAATTTGGGTGATAGGAGCTGGTCAATTATTTATTTTATTCCCTCTGCATATGTAATGAATATTGTGCTTGGTTATATTATAATTCACTGTTTAAAGATGACCTGATCATTTCTGATGTATTTTCAAAGAAAGATTTAATTCAAATTTAGATGCAGCATATCATTAGGAAATACCTCATAAAGTTGTAGCAATAAAAATCAATTTCTACTATGGCTGATGAATGAAAAAAATGGGGCCGGAGCAATGGCCAAGTGGTAAGGCATCTGCCTTGCCAATGATAGCCTAGGATTGGCCACAGTTCGATACCCTGGCATCCCATATGGTCCCCCAAGCCAGGAGCGATTTCTAAGAGCATATCCAGGAGTAACCCTTGAGTGTCACCGGGTGTGGGCCAAAAATCAAAAAAAAAAAAAAAAAGAGAAAGAAATGTATCATGTCCCAATATTCATTGACTCGTCTCCTGCTTCCTTCATGTTGGCAGGTGTTGTTTAACATACTTAACGATTATTAAAGAGATGGCACAATTCGAAATTTTGTGGTTCCTCTGACTTTTGGTTGAAAAGATCCTCTGATTATTTGTCAAATAGCAAGGCGCAATCAGAACTTAGAATTTTCTTTTGAAAAAGCCAAAAGGCTTTATTACTAATTATTCAAAAAAACTAACTTTTCTATGTATCACCATTATGTCCATTTATCTTGTTATAAAATTAAGATAATGTATTTTATTGCTTATCTTTTTAGTATGACAATATTATGTATGCAGTATATGCCACAGTCCTTAGAACATATGTTTTTTGAATTACAAATATTTCACGGTAATAGTTTAGTACATAGTGAAGTCCTTAAAATATATTAAGTAGTCAGAGAAAGCAGAAATCTGATATGAATTGCATAGAAACACAACCAGAAAAACCTTTATACCTCAGTAATGTTTTATAAGATAAAGGTTTGAGTCAAGAAAAGTAGGAATAGCCACAATGTTGTGATTTCTCCTCAGTGCCCTTTCTTTTTCAAGTTCTTTTTTATTTTCCACTTCATATTACTAAAGGAATTATGTGGTGCTTGCCTTTAGTGTTGTAATGCTCATTGGATATTTATTTGATATTTTTGTATTGTAATGGTATTTCAATTCTTTTTTCCTGTCCTCTCTCAAACTGAGGTTGAGAGCCTCTACAAGGACTACACCCATTTTCGGTTTATTTGATTTTTACCCGACTTTATTGCTTTTCTCTTCTTTAAACAAAACCACATAACTTGAACTATCTTCTTCGGCCTCTCAAATAGAAGGGAAATAAGGGAGGGTATCAGGACCAAACAGATATATAGTCACTAAATAGTAAGCTTGACACAGAGGGGACCACTTATTCTAGCAGCCCTGTGGGTGAGGGTGGGGGATATAGGATGCAGGATGGGAACGGAGGTGGAGGGAGGGCAAATTTGGTGATGGGAATCCCTCTGATTCATTATTAATATGTACCTAAAATACTGCTGTGAAAGATATGTAAGCCAATATGGTCAAAATAAAAATTATATATAATTAAAAAAAGAGAAAGGCATTCGAGGTAATGGCAAGTGCAGAAGTTGAAATTAAGAAATTAAGCTGAAGGGCAAGAACTTCATGATTTGATTCAAGTTTTCTGTATAGGGCAAGTCATAATTTCTTTTATCTAATACTAACCTTGCAGGTTTCGTTTCAAAGATTACGAGATCAATAAAAAAAGTTCTTTTCTTTCCTTAGTTTTTTTTTTTATTACACAACTAAATTTCAATTACTTTAACTGATCTTGTTCTCAGGCTTGAACGTACTTTCCTTCTTGTCATGTTTTCTTACATATATTGCTCCTATTTTCTCCAGGTCTCTCCAGGTACTTTACCTGCCTTGTCTGTTAGTGACAGCAGGGCCACGTAGATCATAAATGAATTCATAGCTCTTTGCGAATAGAGAAAAATGATTAAACACTCCAAGTTATTTTACAAAGAGTAATTTTATGTTTCTTCTGCACATTAATGTAATGTTTAATACATGTAATGAAGATTTTGTCAAGAAATAATTAGATATTATCCTATAAATAATTAATAATTTGTTTTTATCACAATGTTTCAATTAATATTTAGAAATCCTCTTTAAATGGCATCGTAAATTTTAACTGAAATAATTTATGTAACATATTTTAGTAATAAGAAAAATTCAAATTAAAATCTTAGAGATACTCAATACCAACTATGGCAGTTAAACAAACTAAAAAGATGGAAAAAGTCATCTGTTATGTTACTGAGAATTTACAGAAATTGAATCTTCACCTATCCTTTCAGGGACAGTTTAACGATGTAACCACTTTCAAAAGTTATGTGGCAATTTCTGAAAAATGTCAAACTTAAAATTTTGTTCTAAGGATTTCAAAATGTCACTCCTAAGCATATTTATAAAAAAATGAAAAGCATGCATCTAAATAAACCCTCTATACAAAGACCAGGAGATAGAACAGCAGTGAAGGAATATACTAGGCAAGGTACTACATGGTTTTGGAGTTCTCATACCAAAGTATAACCTAGAGATCACCTGGAGGACCCATTGCATGACTCTCTCTCTCTCTCTCACACACACACACACACACACACACACACACACATATCCCCACACACATATATATACATATATATACACATATATATACATATATATATACATATATATCTCTCACACACATATATATCCCCACACACATATATATACACACACATATATATACACACACACATATATATCCCCAGGGTGGCTGAGTTACTTTGGGCAGAGATTTCATTAAATAATTCATCTTTCTTTGCCAAGTCTTTGTATTGGATTATATTTTAAACTTTCTAGTGATTAAAAACAGCTTCATCTCTGTAGTAGTTTAAAAGTTTTTCTTCCAGTGGTTTAAAATTCTGTCTTTATTTCTTGCTTTCCTAGAGCCTTGTGAGATTGAACAGTAAGACATAGGCTTAGCCTCAAGGATGTGCATAATTCTAGACAGTGATCCTCTTGATCTAGAAATATCAGAGAGAGATGCTTTTAATTATTCTATGGACAGCTCATGCCTCAGGTTTTGTTTATATTTTATAATTTTTGCATACATTTTTACCATTACCTAAAGTATTTTTAAAGTTAAACAATTGAAAATTTCCCCTAAAATTCTTCTTATTTAACTGTTATTTCACTGAGCAACACTGAATCAGGTTATATAAAAATAAAACTCAAGAGTTGGGTGTTTCAAAGGAGCTAACTGATAGTAAATAGCAACAATTTTCTAGAAACTGGATTTCTTAGAGGAGCTTCAGCTTTCTTTTATCTATTATTACAGTTGCATCTTGACCTTTAGTTTTTAGAATCATTTTCATTGGGAGGCTATTGATTTTAAAGGTAGGCATGGACTTGCCAAAAGGAAGATGAGACATAGTCTAAAGCATAGAAAAATATACTTTTCTCGAATAAACATAATTGATTGGTTTAAATCTAAAATCTGTCATTAGTTTACAGAGTTCTGAGATAGTGAATTTGGACGAATTTTGTTAATTTCCTGGTTGCTGGCCAGAGTTTTGGAAGTTCCTTGTTATATCATTTTAAAAGTTTATCTTTCACGATATATCTTTTAATATAATATCATATTCATTTTACATTTGTTTTCCTTTACATTGCTTTTCCCTTCTATAGGGAATTATATATGATTTAATCTTTTACAGTCTGAAGTGTTAGTTGTTAGAGAAATAATATGAGTAGGACCAATTTTGGATGAATAAAACTCTGGGAGTGCTATTCCCCCAAGACAAACCCTTTACTAAGAGGGGAAAAAAAAAGTTTGGGAGTGGACAGAAATGTGATTTTTGAATAGAGTCTGGAACAGTTAGATACCTTGATAAGAACATAAAATCTTGAACAAACACTTTGAAATGAAGATAGCATGGAGGTAACGCATTTGCCTCTCATGCAAAAGGTCATCGGTTCAAATCCCGGTGCCCCATATGGTCCCCTGTGCCTGTCAGGAGCAATTTCTGAGCATGGAGCCAGGAGTAACCCCTGACCACTGCCGGGTGTGACCCAAAAACCACAAAAAAAAAAAAAAAACTTCACTCCATATCTACTTTCGTGAAGTTGTAAGAAAAGTTTTATTATTATTTATGACTAGATTTTGTGTCCTGTTATCTCCTAGGAACTAGCATTGACAAGACATCAGTAAATGCTGCTGACTAATAGTTGTCTTTTGGACTTAGTATAAATATTTGGGGGGTGGAGTTGGGATAGATTACAAAAAGCAGTTACTTTGAATGAATGAGTGAATGAACGAACAAGCAATTTTCAGGTCTGAGACAGTAATGGAGTTAAGGTGATTGACTTTCATGTTGCTGACCCAGGATCAAATCCCAAATCACAAATGGTCCCTAGAGCACATTCTGCCAGGAATAATCTCTGAGCATAGTTATCAAGGTAAACTCCGAATACACTTGGTATGGCAAATTGTCATTAATGGGAAAAACAAACAAACACAAACAAAAAACTTTATTGGTCATGGCCATTGAGCTTTCACTATAGAGAAAATTTTGAACATTTGCCACTCTCTAATCATGTGAACATGACACTTGTTTGGATTTTTACTACATCTATTTTTTTCTTTATACACAAAGTGTCTATGTGGCAAATTTACCAACATTTTCATTCTACCATTTTAACTATGTTTATGATGTTTATAACATAGTTATACTTATTTAAAATGGTAATTAGCACTCTAATAATGATGAGACAAATGTTAAAATTATGCTAAATAATGATATATGATTTTTAAAATTTGATTGGAGTTATAGGTTTGTAAAAGTATATATTTATAAGGTTTGGGGGCATAATGGCATATGCCATATACACTGGCAAAATGATGATATTGTTCTGTAATCATGTATAGTAAAGCAGACATTTTTTTAGGAATATCAATATAGGTGTAGAGATTTTTGTAATGGAGATTGCATTGTGATGAGATTAGGTTTAACTATCAATACAAAGGAACAACTGAAAGATTATAGTTAAGAAGTAGGGCAGGCCAGACCTCCGTATGTGCCAGAGGCCTCTTGGCCTGGCCTAGGGTAGGGCGGCCCGGACCTGGGTCACCTGACCCCCCCTCTTCCTCTTTCCTCCGGATTTCCAGGTGGATTCCTGGGAGGACCTTATGGGGCACCCTGGGTTTTCCCCACTTCCAGGCCGGCTCCAGAGATTGGCTTAGGGTGGGGCTTGAACTCCTGTCGGGCCTGGGAGGGCCTTCCTCCCTTCCTGAAGCAGGATTTTCAGCTGCACGGGCTGGCCTTTGGCAGACCTCCGTATGTGCCAGAGGCCTCTTGGCCCGGCCT
>PVKC010018144.1:0-19807 GCA_004027635.1 Crocidura indochinensis
CTAGTTGCATTAGTTAGGAATGCTTTCAACTAAAGTAAGAATAGTGGACAAAGTTTTCGAGTTTTTCACAGAACAGAAAGTCTGGAGCAAGCAGCTGTTAACATTTATTTAGCAGCTCAAGAGGTCCAGAGCCAGCATTGCTGTGATTCTCTTGGCCTCTCCTTCCTAGTTGCAAGATGGCAGCTCTTATTCCAGGCATCATGCCCACAGTCAGGGCAGGGAAAAGAGGGAAGGACAAAAGCAGCTGCAGCTGTCCCTTTGTATCAGAAAAACAAAAGCCTTCTCCCATCACCCAGTGCCCCATACCCCTTTCAGCACCCCCGCCCCAATCTCCAGCTGAATCTCTCCCACAACCAACATCTTATTGACTTAAACTGAATCATGTTACCACCCCTACATGCAAAGGAGGCTGGGAAATTGAGCAATCCATTTTATAATTGCTTTATAGTTCGGGCAGGTAAAGGAGTGGGCGTTAGATTATTATTTGTGAGGGTGATCTGGAGTCCTTTTCTCTTATTATATAATGCCTAACACTCCTTGATTTGGAAGCAGGGTGTGACAGTACAAGAGAACTGTGAGTTGGAATGAGGAAAGCTGGATTTGCAAGACTGCCCAACGGAAGTAAGCATCAGCTGTTTGGACATCCATGCCCCCATGCTTGAGATCAGTTCTGTTCAGTTATCAGATGCCAACTGCAGCTGCAGGATAGACCCTGCCAAATGTCCTGCCACTTTAATTCTTCAAGGGGACACACCAGTCTCCATTCCATCAAGACAAAAGCCTTATTTGATCTGTAGCAAGTCTACACATTGCTGAAATGTATCATGACTGTGATTTCTCCAAGGTCACCATCCTTTACACCATCATGGACACTCATTCAACTGCAATCTGTATTTTGGAATAAAATAAATGTAAAACTTTGAATTTTTCATCACTGACTTGACACGGCAACTGACTAGAGCCTTTGAGTCCTGGTAAACAGACCATTCCACTTCCCTCCAAAGACTCCACTTCTCTGCTCTAAACATCCTTGATCACGTAGTAATTGAGGGCTAAGATCTGGACTTCAAGGACCCAAACACCCACCTTCAGTCAACATGGGGTCAAGCTTTTTTTGTTTGTTTGTTTACCCATTCACCCAGTCATGTGAATCTGAATTTTAAATATTTTAACTATCACTTGTTATTTATTTCTGTTGGTTATTTCTCTTGACCATTCATGGTTGAAGGGCAAATGGGAAGTTAATGCTAACTAAGGAACAGAGGCAAATAATTTCATTGTTAATAATTTTAGTTTCCTCGGGCTGATTAATAAGTCACTTCTTTGAAAAATTGAGTAGCTAAAATGCTGTTGAATTTTAATATTCATTCTACAAGTGAAAGAAGTCATCCATTAAACAACACACTTTGTAGTATTAGATTTATGTGAAATTAAAGAGGAGAAAATATTATGGTATAGAAAGTTACTTTGAAGCATACTGACACTAGAGGGGCACAAATAGAGTTTGGGGTATTGATCTTGTTCTTCCCCATAATCTTGATGCTGAGGTTGTTGTCACTACCCCAAAGTTCATACTCTTCTATTCTCTTTTGTATCATAACCCTAATTTCCTTAGGTGGGAGTAGTAAGTGATTGGCTGAAAACTATATTTTCTGGTTTCTTTTGGAACTAGGACTGATTAAATGGCAACTTTTGGCTAATGAAATAGAAGTGAAAGGATGGGATTTCCAGGAAATCTTCTGCTACACAGACTATGACCAAGACCTTAAATGCACTGAGAATTTACTGTTCACAACCTTGGTTATTCCAAATGTCCATTCCTGTGATCATAGGCGGCCTACTTCCAACCTGCCGTGCACACATACCACCATCACTTTTCCTATTCTGTGTGGTTTGGATTGCTCCAAATAAGTAATTACTAAGCACTGAACTACACTTTGAGCAAGTGTTAAACCAGTGTGCTATGGATTCAGATGTTTCTGGGCCAGGTCTACTACATAGGCCTGGGTTGAAGGACAAGAGTAGATCAAATTTAGGACCTTAATCATGGTTAATAGAATTTAAGGAGACCCTGAGTACGTGGTTGACATGTGGAAAGTTCAAATCTCAAGTTGTGGGCCACAGTAATATCACAGAGATAGGGCATTTGCCTTGCACACAGCCAGCCTGGGACAGACCCAGGTTTGATTCCTGGCATTCCCATATAGTCCCCTGAACCTGCCAGGAGCAATTTCTGAGTGCAGAGCCAGGAGTAACCCCTGAGCTCCGCCAGTGTGACCCAGAAACCAATATAAAAAACAAACAAAAATCAAATCTCAAGTTGTAAGAGCCTCCTATTTTTTTTTCAAGAAAAGCCAAAACACTTGATTGTATTTTAAAAATTAACTCTGCCATGAGGTGGGACTTCTTAAAGCAAGTTGATCTACTGCTTTCCATTTTGCAATATAACAAATTATCACAAACTTAGAGGTTTAGAGGCTTATTATCTCACTGTTGGTATGTCTGAAGTCCAATCAAATTCAACTCTTTTTGGTTAGTTTCTCACAGGATCAAATCAAGGTATTAACTGGTCTGGGTTATTATTTGAAGCTATAGGAAAATTTTACTGTAAGTTCATTGAGGCCACTGACATTTCACTACATCATATGGACATGAACACAGAAATCAAATCCAGAAACATAAAAATCAAATCCAGTGGTATTTCTCCTGAGCATGTAAAGTTGATTTTTCTTTAAAAATTAATACAGTGTATACATTAATACTGTCAAGGAGAATCTATATAGCAATGTGGAAAAAGCTTTTGACAAACCCAATACTCATCATAAAATTCTCAATGAATTCCAAATATAAGTTAATTCCCTAAATAAGACATCAATGAAAACCTATTGCAAATATATAAACTAGTAGTGAAAGACTAGAGGCATTTTCACATTTTCTCTAAGTTTGAAAACAAAGCAAAAATGTTTGCTACAAAAAAAAAACAGGAAAAAAAGTTTACTTCTCAACATCATACTTGAAGTTATCTGCTAGTTAAGAAGAGAGGAAAAAGAAAGTCATCTAAACAGGAAATAAAGAAATAAAATAATCTGGAAATGTTATGATCTGGAAAATAGAAGTGAGTTTTTTGGGGGATGACACACTTGGTGCTGTTCAGGGCTTATTCTTGGTTCTGCGTTCAGGAATCATGCTTGGCAGGGTTTGGGTAACCATACAGAGTATTGGGGATTGAATCCAGGTTGGTCATGTATAAGGAAAATGCTCTACCTTCTGTACATTGCCTCCAGTTCTAGTATCAGTGAATATTTAAAAAAAGTAATTCCATCAAATAGAACTAATAGACGAGAATATCACAAAGTCACAAAAACTCAATATTTCTGAGTTGATATTAGCATTCTAAAGATGAAATGAGGAAAATTATACAATAAAAAGTCACTAATGGGGAGCCTGTGAGGTAGTGCTGGAGGTAAGGTGTCTGCCTTGCAAGCGCTAGCCAAGAAAGGACCTTGGTTCGATCCCCCAGCATCCCATATGGTCCCCCCAAGCCAGGGGCAATTTCTGGGCGCTTAGGCAGGAGTAACCCCTGAGCATCAAAAAGGGTGTGGCCCCCCAAAAAACAAAAAAAAATCACTAATGGAATAAAATACTTAGAAATCTTTTTAAACTCATGTTCTCTCTTTACACATAATCTCTTATTGTTCTTGGCATTTTTCACTCTAGAGAAGCCTATGTTCTTTTGAACATGTATTCTTTTCATTTTTTTTCCCTTCACATCATCCTGAGTAAATTTTTTTCCAATAAAAACTATTTTGCTTCACAAAAAAAATGTAATAAATGATGTGTTAGACCTAGAAGCTACAAAACATTGCTGACAGACATTTGAAAAGATCCTTAAAAAAAAAAAGGTGATAGACTATATCTACAAATTGAAAGATTCATCAATTAGGATTGAATTTTCCCTTAAACTGATCTATTTAGACAATACTTCTCATTCAAAATTTCTTTCCTTATTTTTTTCTGGTACAAATTTATAATCAGATCCTAGAGTTTACATGGAAAACAGAATACGAATAATCGCAAAATGATTTTGGAAAATAACAAAATTATTAATTAGAGAACTTTTTCTACATATTTAAGAAATTTACTACCAACCAACGAGAGTCAAGGCTATCTTACAATGGAAGGATAGACATGACATGGATCAATGACTAGAAAGTCATGAAAGTTCTTGCTTTCATGGTAAACTTATTTTTAATATAGTTGTTAAAGCAACACAACCTGAAAATATTATTCTGTGGATAAATGATTCTGAAACACTTTTCTGGGATCAATGTAAAAATAAATTAATTAGTATACAGACTGTACCTTGCATCATTAAACATATTAATTCCTACAGGGTTATAGATTCAAACATTAAATTGCAAGCTATAACCCTATAAACAATAGGCAAAAAAACCTTGTGACTTTGACTTGGGCAAAAAGTTCTTAGCTATATAAAATATTAATTAGAAAACTGATAAACTGTATCTCATCAAAATTCAAGACTGACAATTCTAAAAATATAAGTAAAATTATAAAAATAGAAGTCATGGTCTGAGAGAAAATATCTGCAAATTACTTATGTAATAAAGAACTTATATCTAAAATATATAAAAATTCTTTTGACTCAATAAAACAATAAAATAAAAATGGGAAAGAGCTTTCAACAGAACCTTTAAACCAATGAAAATATATAAGTTATTTTAAGGTGCAAGAGGATCAATATCATTTGTGATTAGGAAATGCAAATTAAATGCATATTTATTAGAATAATGATCACTTAAATATTTAATAATGCTCATTGTTGGCAAAGATGTGAATTCTATAAAATGGAATTCAGCAGTGAAAATGTACTAATGTTATACCACCTATAAACCTTTTTCTGTGAAAAATATGTCAAACAAAAAGACTATACAGGTATGATTCCATTGTTTGGCTTGTCTAAAAAAATATATAAATAGAGAAGAAAACAAATCTTTGGTTGCTGAGGACAGGAGATTGACATATGAGTGATTTAATGCACATGGGGAAATGTTTTGGGATTGATGGAAATATTCTAGAATTATATTGGGGTTATGGTTACACAACTTTATAAATGGACTAAAATTACTGAGCTGCTATGTAGAGGGAATAAAATTTATGGTATGCAAATTACATCTCAATTAAACCATTCAATAAATAAATCAATTATCTCAATTCTTTTGCTTGATTTTTGGACCACATCAGACAGTGCTCAGGGCTTATTCCTGGCTGCAGAGTCACTTTTGGTGGTCCTGGAGGGACCATAAGTGGTCTATAGCGATTAATACAGAATCAGCAGCATAAGACAAGCAAATACCTTTATTCCTGTCCTGTACTATATCTTTCTAGCCCCACAATTCTCCCAACTTTAAAGTGTTTGTAAATAAATTTAAATTCCTATAGGGATTTAAAAAACACACACAAGTCTTTGAACTGTTATTTTTCCTCCCTGGAGAATGAGGGGCATAGCTGGCAGTCCTCAGGGGATCAGTTAGTGCAGAAATTAAAACATGGGTCTCCACCATGCAAAATATGCCTCAGCCCTTTTGTGCTGTCTTTGTAACTTGGACTACCTATTTGGAAAAGCTCAGTGTTAAATGGCATGAATATACATTTGAATAAAATAAATTCCTTGCTTTTCAAGAACCTCAGATCCAAAAGGGGGAAGAAGCATAAGTGTCTATTTACAAAACTATATCATACATAATGGGAACATCATAGAGGAGGCTGCATGTTGAGTTGTATTTGAATAGTAAGTAGAAATTCAAGAGATAGCAAATGAAGCAAATGAAGAATGGGGTTGAGTGTCTTTCCAAGAAGAGGGGATGGAATAGACAAATACCTGAAAGTTGGAGAAAAAAGTTCTTTTACTGAGAATGGGAAGGTTAGAGATGGGGAGCACACTGGGGGATAAGCAGGAAAGGGCAGCAAAGACCAGGGCAAACTGGTTTCATAGGTTGTGTCTTTGGACAGGGGATTAACCTGGATTTCTTTCTTAGAAGAACCTGGACCTTCTTTTGGGCCAACTTTGCATATCTTGGAAACATACTATTGCACTCCCTTAATAATATTCATTATTATAAAAATTATCTTAATAATTTATATGAACTCACTTCATCTTATCAAGGGAGGTTCTCAAATTCTTCACCTGATTCAGAATTACTTAAAAGTCATCCTAAAAGAGAGAAACTAGGGACCGGTGAGGTGGCGCTAGAGGTAAGGCTTGCCTTGCAAGCGCTAGCCAAGGAAGGAGGTTGGATCCCCCGGCGTCCCATATGGTCCCCCCAAGCCAGGGGCAATTTCTGAGCGCTTAGCCAGGAGTAACCCCTGAGCATCAAATGGGTGTGGCCCGAAAAACCAAAAAACAAAAGAGGGAAACTACAACAGTTTTTTAGTTTGTCTGGATTGAAGTTCAAGACCTTGCATTTCAAGACCAGTTTCCAGGCGAAGCTGGATCTGATAGTTCAGAGAGCACAGTTTGAGAACCATTATTTTGGAAGGGAGGCGTTATTATCATTGCTATCCTTCCTATTTTTGCAGAGAAGGAAACAAACAGGTTAAACAACTTGCCCCAGTCCATATAGTTTTTGGTAAGGAGTTGCAAGCCAAAGTTAGGCAAGTTTTCCTTGTCTCTTCCTTCACAGCTTTGATATTTTTAATCCTTGTGTGCAACAATATCATTTAATTACATCATTAGACATAAACATATACATATATTGAGAGGAGAAATGAGTTAGAGATATTGTGTGATTCTGAGGGGATGGTAAAGAAAAATGTTTGAGGACTTCATTAGCCATCACAATGAAGTATTACTGGTGGACCCAAAAATGGAGTGAAAATGCACAAATGCCAATAATCAAATGATGCATAAATACTTGGAAAGGGAATGATGCAGACGGCATAACTCAAATTTAACTATGCTTGACTATTCAATAGCTGTTATTTTATGTATTTGTATCTTAAAATGTTTACTAAATAATGAAAGCTAGGCCAAGCAAAAGATAAACTTGGTACACACAATGCTTGGCAGTGGTGGAGTAAGGATTATGGCAGTCTTGAGGTGAAAATGGCAATTCTTTCAGGAATCGGCTTGTTTTTCACATCTTGATCTAATTTATTGTTTCTCCCTGGTTTCCTTCTAATAAACAAGTTCTTCCATGAATTGGTGGCATGATGTTATTTTTGAGATCTGAATCACAGAGACTGTATGTAATACAAGCTTGCATGCTTCATCTTGTCATTTTGTTGAGTGCTGTATATCTAATTAAAGCGTCTTACAGGTCCATAAAGAGACCTAACATTAAAAAAGCAGTTTGTGTTGGAGAAAGCCCCAGGGCAAATTGGAGAAGGGATTTCATCATTAACAATAAACACATTTACTTCAATTCAAAGTTAAGTAATAATATATTAATTTGTACCTGAATCTTTTAAAATATTGCCCAAGTATAATCAGATCATATTACCACATTTATGGTGTAGAACCCAAAATGGATCATCTTCTTGCTAGCAGTATGCCAACCTTCCAAGAAACACTGGGGATAAACTAATGATTTACTACATGGCCACCACTTACCACTCTCTTTGGAAGACAGTTGGCACCAACTTTATTTAAATCAATTTATTATTCTGTCCCTTTTCACTTGTTGTTTGGCTGATCTCAGGTCCTTGTTCTTACAGATTTATTCAAAGCCTGAGTTCACAGCAGTAAGAGAAACAGTTTTCCAAGGGCCATTATTCTGTAGTTATTGTTGTATCTCAGGGATTATAGGCCTGGCAATAGAGACCTTCAACCATTGAAATTCCCTTGGGTAGACCATTAGTGTGGTTATTTTTCCCTTTACTTGGCTAAGGGGATTCTCTGAATAGTGATATCTCCCTGAGGAAAAAAAGGGCTGGAAAGGCTTCCAACTTCCCAGCAACAAAGAAACAATTCCATACACCGAGTCACACATCCTTCCCTAATACACTGCTGGAGAAAATTATATTAGAAAGACCATGATCTTTCATGGCCTAAATCAGTGATTCAGAATTGAACCCTTGATTCAGACCGGAGGAACTGAAGCTCCTTTTGAAGCTTTTCCCCAAGATCCTTTACCCCATGTAAGTGCATTAGGGCAAGTGAGAGAAAAATCTGTAGCAGAAATTCTTAATCCCTTGAGGATTTGCAAATCTCAACAATCCAATCCATTTTTATTACCCAATCATCTTCTAACATGCTGAGTCCATGCTGTGGATAAATTAAACAAACACAAACAAGCAAAAGGCCCTTGATGTTTGCAGGTCGACAGAGACATTTGCTAAAGCCTGCTGGATTTCTTGTCTGCGGGCTCAGTTAAATTAAACTTGGAGCTCTAGGCCACTATTTTGGCTTTCGTCCTTTTCTAGAGTTCTCTTTTGGGAACTTGAGTAAAGCTAAGGAGACTGAGAGTAAAAAAGAAAAGGAAAAAACATGTTGGATAATTTTGGTATCCCATCCAGCTTGCTGCTGGCTCCCTTCCAGGAATCTGAAATTTCCAGCCTGTGCTCCTGAGCTCCCAGGTCTGAGCTAAGTTCCTTTTCTCAGTCACCAGCCTAGTGACCTGGCACTAGTGACCAAAACGCTACAGTAGGTGAACTCCTACCTACTTTGAAACCCAATTTCATATGTGTTAATACTTCCCAAGGCCTTTTGCCTTTGTACACCATTTCTAGCAAAGGCAGACAACCATTGAAGTGTCTCCCAATGTCACAGGGGCATTCAGAAGTCGGACTTTTTGTTTAACAACACAGCAACAACCGGGCTCAAATCCTTTCCATTTAGAATCCCAATAGAGAAGAAATGAAAGAAAAAAAAAAGCAGCAATAAAAAAGCAGATGGGTACATGCATGTATATATGCGCCAGTGCATATTATTCGGTTCCCCTTTTCCTACTTTAAACTCCAGTAAGAGGCGAGATAAATAAACCTCACTGGGGTAATAAATAAATAAATAAATAAATAAATAAATAAATAAATAAATAAATAAAGTGCTTGCTTCTCTCAGCCCCACAGTTCTCAGGATGCAGAATTTCTCTCCTCCCAGGGGTGGGGGGGGTGTACTTGATTTCCTCCCTTATTATTTCTTGCTGAACCCCAGTGCTTCCTCCACTAGGTCACACTCCCTCCTCCTCGGAAGCATCACACGCTTGCAAGCATGCAAGCATGTAAGCATGCAAGCTTGCAAGCGGCCCAGACTCGCTGGGGTGAGGATGCTGCCAGGATAGGATGCCCAGCAGCAGCAGCAGCAGCAGCAGCAGCAGCAACAACCCGCAGGTGCGGCCCGCCCCGCCCCAAACCCCGCCTACTTATAAAACCCCGCCCACCCACATTAAAACCCCGCCTCTCCCCCGCGAGGCCACGCCCCTTTAACCCGAACCGCGCCCCTTGGACCCCGAAACCCCGCCCATCCCCCTCCAGGAGCCCCGCCCTCCATCAAAAACCACGCCCACTCGCCTTAAAAACCCCGCCTCTCCTCAAGCGAGGCCCCGCCCCTGTGCGTGCGTCACGGTGACGCACGAGCCCGCGCAGGCGCAGTTGGGCCCCAGCGCCTCCCATCGGCCGAGCCGTCGGCTCCGCTCCGTATTATGGTTAGCGAGCGCCGGTGGGTGCGGGGACTCGCGTCGGCCTCCTCGTCGCGCCTCGCCTCGGCAGGAAGGGAGGGACGCAGGGACGCAGGGACGCTCGGAGCGCTGGAGGCTCGGGCGCTGCGGACTGGCGCCCGCCCGCTGAGGTAGGAGCGAGCGCGGGGCGCCGCGGGGCGGGCGGGTGGCGAGGGGCCGGCCTCTGTCTCTCTCGCTCTCGCGCTCTCGGTGTGTGTGTGTCTCTCTCAGCGCTGTTGCTGCTCCCCGGGGCTGGCTGTCCGCGGCCGGGGAGGAAAGTAAGTTGCGCGCCCGGCTGGGCTGAGCTGGGCTGGACTGGGCTCCCCGGGGCGGCCCGAGGCGGCCGGCTGAAGGCGGCTGAGGCGACGGCTGCGAAGGCTGAGGCGACTGAAGCTCGGAGGCGGCTGCCGAGGCTGAAGCAAGCGGCTGAGGAGGCTCTGAGGCGACCTGAGCGACCGAGAAGAGAAGAGAAGAGAAGAGAAGGCCGAGGCCGAGGCGACTGAGAAGGCCAGGCGGCGAGGTGACTGCGGGCGGAGGCGACCGAAGCGACCAAAGCCGCTGAGGCTCCGAGGAGGCGGCTGAGGCGACCGAGAAGGCCGAGGTGGCGCCGGCTCTGAGGAGACCGAGGCGACTGGGAAGGTTTGCAGCGACCGAGGCGACTGACTGCCAAGGCCGAGGCAGGCGACCGACTGCGAGGGCTGAGGCCACCGAGGCTGCCTGCGAGGCGACTGTGAAGGCAGCAGCGACTGAGGCGGCTGAAGGAGGCTGAGGCCACCCATCGGACCGAAGCGACTGCGGCCCTGAGACCACCTCCACCCCGGCGGCTGTCAAGGCCGAGGTGGGGTGTCACTGCAGCAGCGGGCGTCCAGCTCTCAGGTCTCCGACGCCCCGGAGGCCCTGCCCTTGAGGCCGCCCAAGGCAAGGCAAGGCAAGGAGGGATTGCGGCACCTCTGGAGGCGCACCCCGCATCCCCCCCCCCACTCCGTACCCACCCGCCCCACCCCAAGCCAGTCGAGTAAGGGGGTCCCTCCACCCCGCCACCCACCCAGCTTCTTCACGCGAAGCTCTTGGGATGTGTGTGTGTGTGTTTACATGCATGTGCATGCATGCATGTGTGTGTGTGTCTCTCTCTGTGCATGTGCGTTCGTGCACAATCTCTGAACGTGCTTTCCTTCTGCAAAACGGATCTGCAAAGAAACGGGGTGCAAACTGCACAGCCCTGCCATAGAACGGGGAGATGGTTGTCGGTACAGGTGGGACTACTACTATTGGATCCGAGGAAGGAGGCGCAGCCGCGGTTCCTGAGGGAGATCTAGAAAATTAAATAAAAAAAAAATTGGGGGGGTGGAGGGAGAGAGAGAGGTCCCCCCAGATTGGGAAATCTTTCCCTTCAGTTCCATGAGACAGGTTGATTTCTTCCTGGAGTGTTTTGCACCCAAACTGTCCTGCCTCTCGCTCTTTTGCTTGCCTTTTTTTTTAAAATAGACTTGGGTTCTGGGAAAGTAAGAATGCGGGGGACAGAGGCTGGCTGCATGAAGCTCTGCTGTCCCTAACAGTTGGATCACAGACGGGCCCAGCTGCTCTCTGGGAGTTGGGTTAAAGTCCTGTTGTTGCGGAGAATTGGAAAGTAGGGTGATGAAATCAGTAGAGAGCAGTGAGAGCATACATCGGACCTTTCCCTCTGTCACATCACTGGTACCCCGACTCCCTTCTGTTCATTTGTGGTCTCCAAGTCTTACTAGCAGTGCTAAGGCTTGGCTTAATTCACTTCACATCTGGTAGGATTTTAAGGTGAAACATGACCTGCCAGGGATGTTGTCACTGCAAAGGCTGGGTGGGTATCCTGTTGAAATTTCCACCCAATTCCGCTCAACTATTAGCCACCCCAGTCTGGGTTCCTTGTCTGTCAGTAGGTCTGGGCCCTAGGTCCCAAATCAGTCCAGTTTCTCCATGGATGCATCAAATGTACTTTAAAGTCTAGAGTTGTCAAGCCTTATGTAACCCACTTGTTAATTTATAAGCTTGGTGCATTGCTTTCCACATTCATACACTCATTCCCTTAAGGAAATCTGTCTTCGGCGTCTGCTTAAATATTTCTCTTGGAATTGGATTTGGTAAGAGGAATGTACTGTATAAGTGGTGATGAAGGCATACCAATTAGACAAGTTTCTTTCAAAAGAGAACTGCTTGTTCCATTATTTAATTGATCTTAATAGGGAAAGATGCCGTGCCCATTTTACAGAACTAGAAATGAGAGAGATTCTACCACAACATTCCCAAGGTCACATATGGAAGCAGTGTAGGAACAAGCATTAACTTTTCTTTATGCTCCACCTTCAAGACTTTCCAGAAACGGTACTTTCTGTATGTATTTTAAATTTGCACAATTGGTTATTTTTATCATTTTATTTTTCTAGCAATTTCACAGCAATTGTTCTCATTGTTTTTGTGTTCTGAGTAAACTGAGGTAAGATTCCTTAGTTTAAAACATGCAGGAACTCAGAAGTTAAGCGATAGGCCAGAGATAATGCAGCTGGGAGGGCGAGTGCCTTGCTTTCGACCAATTTGGGTTCAAACCCCATATGGTCCCCGAGCACCAGCAGGAGTAATTTCTGAGTAAAGAGCTAGGAGTAACTCCTGAGCGCTGATGGGTGTGGCCCAAAAAACAAAATAAAAGAAGTTAATTTTTGCCCTTTTTCCCCCCCTAGAACAAATATATTTGGGTTGCATTTTAATGCCATAATATTAAAATGAAGACTTTCAAACATTCATATTAAAATAAGACTTTCAGGATAATTTTTTAGGTCTCAGGTAATAACTTTTACAGTGGGTATTTCTTATACAGAAAGTGAAAGTAAATTGGGGTGCTCTTTGTTTTTGGAAATATTGAGTAACCATATTTCTAAACATTGGTAAATATAAGAACTTGGTTTCTTCTTCATAACCACTTATCTGAGTCTCTGAGATCATTGCACTGCAGGGGAAGGTAGGGGTGCAAGCACTTGGAATTTAAAACATAGATGAGGAACTCTGGAGACTTTACCGCATGCCAGCTGTTTGCTTAACAAACAAAACAAAGTTTTTTAGTCAAGATACTTTTAGAAGGGAACACTGAGTCAAAAATGTAGGTGCTTCCCACGTCTGCATGTATGTGCAGGTAAATTCTTAAAGCAACCCGGAGGGAAATATTGAATGCGTTTTTGCAGTTTGGAAGGTCAGTTTGACATATTGTTTATTCATGAAGTGTGTCTGCTTTGTGGGTCCTATTAGATTAGTAATAGAAAAGTTAGTGAAACCTACTTGGCACCTGAGGAACTTGCTGTACCATTGAGACAAACAGTGTGATCCTATGGCCGAGGGTCCTAGGAATGAAAATGGAAAAGACACAGGTGTAGCCCCACAGAAACATGGGGATGGCACCATGAACATATGATTTGGGATTACTTCCCACAGGGAGTTCTGGTGATGTTGGTCATGCAGTACAGCTGTGTTCCCAGGCTGGAAGAAGGGGAAAGAATCCAGAGGATTCAAGGAAGATTCGAGAAGGCAAGACCAGGTGGTGGAAGAAGTTAGACACAGATGCATGAGGTGAAGTCGAGGTAGATCCTATGCAGATGGTCACTTTATTTTTTTTAATGAGCAAACATTTTTTAGTTTTATTTAAAAATTTTTTTTTTATTGAGATCATTGTGAATTACAAGTCTTTCACAATTTCAGGTGTTTAGTGACAGTGAGTTAGGGCCATTCCCATCAACAGTGTTGACCTCCATCACCATAGTTCCCTGAATGCATTCCATACCTCCATACCTAGATGATCACTTTTTAAGAAATGAAAAAATGGAGTAGGCAGTGACTCAAGGAAGGGAGCTGGAAGTGCTTTTGGTGTTTTAGTTTGGGAAGAGCCAGTGTACAATCTTGTACTTCACAGTCACTTGTCTAGAAATATGTCTGCTCTAATGATCTTGGAGATAGATTATTCATTCCTGTCTCTGTTTTTCCTACACTGTGTGGGGATGAGGCCTTAGATCCCATGGGAGACACTTTCTTGTGGTGGTAAGGGAGGAATCTGTCTTAAAATGATTCCTAGTCAGAAGTCCCACATGTTTATTTCTCTACTGTCCCTTCCAGAGCCTCCAGAGCGTCTGCTTTGGCACCTGCAGCTTTGACCTTTTCTTCATGACAAAATAGGCCTCTTTCCGCCTCCTGTCTCCTTCCTTGTTTGGTCTTAACACCTGTACCCTTCCCCCTTTCCCTAGCATATACACCAACTGCTGCCATATTGCTTAAAAAGTTACTCAGCTCCCAGGGTACCTCAGAGTCAGAGAATAGTGTTTGTTAATGTGTGCCCTATGAAATACTGAAGTGGCTGTAGGTAAAGCAGTATTAAGTCTGTCTGTTAAAAGACTCCTTCGTGTGGATTGGCCAGGAGGATTGATATAGGTTATAAAGCCAATCCTCCAGAAGTGTAAGAACAGGACTGGTCAAATTATAGACTTATTGGGCTTTAGTTATTGACTTGCATAGATCTTTCTCAAACCCCAAACCCTCTCAACGCCTTATACTAGAAACTGCTTTGATTTCTTTACCCATAGGCTGGCGTAATAATGCGTTATCTGTGGTCGGTGGAACTGAGAAGTATCTAGATGAGGAAACTTTAAAAAAAAAAAAAATCTAAATTTTTTTTGTTTTCTCAGTGTATTAGAAATTGTAACCAGTGACTTTGAATTCAGCTTGAGCTGGATTGAAATTCTTTCAGTCATAGAATTTCAGAGGTGGAAGCATTTCTATCCCATCTTAGTGTGGAGTAGTTGCCCACGAAGAGTTTGCTTCTTTCCTGGATTCTTGGCATGATTAAATGACACTACTTGCTAATGACTGTGTGTGCACTTGTCATTCTTAGATTCTCTTTTTTGTGCCTTGGGAGTACTGAATTCTTTTTTTTTTTTTTTTTTTTTTTTTTTTTTTTTTTGGTTTTTGGGTCACACCCGGCAGTGCTCAGGGGTTACTCCTGGCTCCATGCTCAGAAATTGCTCCTGGCAGGCACAAGGGACCATATGGGGCACGGGGATTCCAACCGATGACCTTTTGCATGAAAGGCAAACACCTTACCTCCATGCTATCTCCGGGCCCCAAGGGAGTACTGAATTCTTAGATTCTGTTTCTTAATTATGTCTCTGTGATATCCTCCTGTTTGCTGCACAATTCCCACATTTGTAAATTTTTTGGCGGGGCACACCCAGCAGTGCTTTGGGATTATGAAAGACCCCATAGGATGCAAGGGATTGAATCTGGGTTTGCCTTGTGTAAAGCAAATGTCTTACCCACTCTGGCCCTTATATTTGTAAATTTTGTTTGTTCATTGTTTGGGAGCCACATCCAGCAGTGCTTGGTTACTCCTGGCTTTGCACTCACAAATCACTCCTGATAGGCTTAGGCACCATACTGGATGCTGGAGATTGAACCTCAGTTGGCGTGTGCGGGGCAAACACCCTATCCACTGTGCTATCTCTTTGACCTCAAATTTTTAAGAAGTAATTTATGTGAAGACCTTTTCAGTTTTTTTCTGGTTCCCTAGTTCTAGTATTGTCCTTAATCTGATCTTCTCTTTGCTACCACAGTAGTTTAACTGTTGTCTCTAATTGTAGCTCCACTGCTTAGATTTCTTAGACTTCTTAGTGCCAGATTTCATTTGTTCCTGTCATAAAATGTATCTCTGTATTCTGGGTAAATGCTATACTTGGAAAATTCTAAGGTCTATAGTTAAATAAAACTTACATATGGCCCTTACACAGACTGAACTTCTCATTTAGTATTGTGAAGGACATACAGATTTAGATAACCACACTTATGACTGCGATCATGGTGGAAGAGGTTCTGGTCCTGAGACAGACCTCCCAGACCTGGTTTGTTGCAGGGATGTACGAAATGGAAGAGAATGTCCAGAAGATGACTCTTATGCTGAGTCTTAACACTCGAGTAAGGCCATATCTGAGAAGCATTGGATGTTTTGTATGGAAATCAAGGCCCTTGAGTGTCTCAACTCCTGCCTACCTGTCTCACCCAATATTCTCACTGCCCTTTGTATATTATTGTCACCCTGATCTTACTAAATTTTCACAATTGTTCTTCCTGCCTTCACCAATTTCAGATCTTAGGTCAATAAATAACTTTCTTTGAGACACCCAGAGCAGATTGGGGTTGGAGTGGTGAAGAATGAATGCTTCTGTATTCTTCATAAGTAGAATATTTAGAATAATAATTCTGTTTTTAAGAAGTGGGGAAAAGTTTGAGGTTGGCAGGAACCTTCTCCCTGCATCCATAGAGTTGTCTAGGGGCACTTCATTGGACCACTTACGAGTGAAAATACTGATAAAATAAGATGGGGAGTTAAGGAGACAGTGCTTGTGAATATTAGACTTTTCTCTGTGGAAAGGAAGCTAGTTTGAAAAATTGGGAGGGGAAATTGTTGGTGTTACTGTGCTTTTAGTTTTGGGGGCCATTTCTGTCTCTGATGAGGGGTCATGAACTCCCTGCTTGGAGGACCATGTGGTGTCAGGGATTGAATCTGGGTCTTCCTGCATTGCAAAGCATATGCCCTGCTAGGTGATTTTGATCCTATCATGTCTCACTGTTATACATCATCCTATTTAGCTTTCATAGTAGCTGTCAAAGGTGGTGCTTAACTGAGTTTTATAGAGGTGCTATTTATGGAAGCTGCATAACTTGTTGAGTTTCAGAGCCTATGGTACTCTTTCCATGGTGCTGTGATGCTGATCGTCATATATGCCAAATAAGTGAACTTTAATTATATTTAAAGTGTATTTCTGTGCAGAAGAAGGAAACTTAACACACAAACACAGCGAATTTAGTTATTTAAAAAAAATTTTTAGGGGGTTGGTCACACCCAGCAGCCCTCAGGGCTTACTCCTGGCTCTATGCTCAGAAATCGCTCCTGGCAAGCTCAGAGGACCATACAGGATGCCAGGATTCTAATTGTTGTCCTTCTGTATGTAAGGCCTTACCTCCATGCTATCTCTCCAGCCTGACTTTAGTCATTTTATCTATATATTAACTGGGGGTTGGGAAATGGTTGACTAGTATATAAAATTAGATTATATTAATGTTAGTTTTACTCTGATGTTACTTAAATGCATTGTTTTAGATTTAGGACACTTTGCCAACAAATATTCATGGACAGATTATGAGCCTAAAGTGTATTGCTTGTATGATTGCTTAAGATAGTCAGAAGTATATTGTATAGCCTTTTTATTTAGCAGTGGACAAACTAAGTGATTTGATTTTGAAGTTTAGCTTTCTGTGTTCTACTTCTGCTTTATTTTCTACAGATTAAACTGTTCTCTATTGGTATAAAGTATTACGAATCTTTCTGAAGAAGTTTGGAAGGAAAATATTCAGTATTAAGCTTAAAGGCTTTGCCACTATAAGTACCATTTTTATAAATATTTGCTAATCCTCTTGTGAAGGAAAACACATTTCCCAAACAAATGGAGGGAATATTATTTGTAAAGTACAGAATTAAATTTGCAGTTGGGGACCAGGATGTATGTCTCACAAGTGTTAAGTCCCGAATTTGACCACAAAACAATTGCTTTTTGGAAAAGATGGTATTTGGAAAAGGATAAGCTTTTTAACGCAGAACATAGAATCTCCCTCAATTTTATCTGATTATTTACTTGATGTTGGCATTTTTATGTCAGTGGGAAGAAATTTTGCCATCACAGAATTATATGTAGACTTGATGGTTGAAGTTATTTTCAAGGTGCCATTCTATTTTTGGATATCCAGTAATGACTTTAGTCTCTCTTTTAAAGGGTTATTTTCCTGACAATTTTTTCCTTCATTTGAAAGCAATTTCTAAACACATATTTCAATAAGTTTTATATCAAGTAGTTTGTTAGTAATGGTTATTAGGTGATTCTTTGATGGTGGGATGGATTTTCTTTAACTGATTGCGGAGACAGGCTATTTGTGTGGCATGAATTGGAAGAACACCAGAAATGCCGAAATAGGCTTATTTTACTGCTACTATTTTCCTGGGAATTAGAGAGGTGGGTTCAGGTAGAAAAGAAGCACTGTACTGTTGCAGGAACAAATTGAGGAGCCTGGAGGAAATGAGGCCCGGTGTTGAACCCAGACAACTGCTGGTAGGGTGTAGGGCCTGGATACAGGAAGACCTTTGACCCCACATTTATTTTTTTTCTTTTTTTTTTGTGGGTCACACCCAGCGGTGCTCAGGGGTTACTCCTGGCTCCATGCTCAGAAATTGCTCCTGGCAGGCACAGGGGACCATAGGGGGCACCGGGATTCGAACCGATGACCTTTTGCATGAAAGGCGAATGCCTTACCTCCATGCTATCTCCCGGGCCCCAGACCCCACTTTCTGTAAAAATGCTGTGGGGTCTGGTATTTCCATTGTGTTGCATGTTATGAGAAATCAGTGATACAACAAATGTACCTCCATTAAATTCCTCGTTTACTTTTTATTTTGAGATCTGCTCTAAAACAATTCTAAAGTGAGCAGTTGTGGCATTAGAAGACACTTTAAAATCTTGAAGCAAGACGATGAAAAACAAATCAAACTGTCTTTTGGGTTTTTTTTTTTCTTTTGGTTTTGGTGGTGGTTTTTTTTCCCCTAACTAGAAAACCAATTTCTACATAAATCTATTTTATGGTAGATTTTTAGGAAAGCTGTATGGGTGGTAATGAGAGGGCTCTTATCAGTCAAAACAGAAATTGCTGTTTATGAAACTTTACAATGAATAGTGAACTGTATTGTAGTCTGAAGAATTCTTATTAACACAACTTTAAATCATTGTACCTTCAAAAAACAAAAAGAGAAACCTACTTTTTATATTTACACACAGACAGAAAAGATCTGTGAACTCTTACAATTTTTATTTAATTTTATTTTTGGTTTTGGGCCACACCCGGTGACACTCAGGGGTTACTCCTGGCTATGCACTCAGACTTTTCTGGCTTGGGGGAACTATATGGGTCGCCGGGGGATCTGATATAACCGCAATCCGTCCTAGGTCAGCCATGTGCAAGGCAAATGCCCTACTGATGAGCCACTGATCCAAGCCCCTAAAATTTATTTTAAATTTAAAAAATAAATTACTTCTATGTACTTTGACAGTAATACCTAAAGAGTATCTTTAGCTGAGGTGTCTTATCAGTTCTGTGGGTTCTGTGCATTTTAACTTGTTCTCTCTCCTTTGGAGTGGGAGGGAGGGTCTTCCTTTTGTGCTTCTGAGGTTAAGGAATACTTCATTGTAGAGACTCAGGCAGCCAGGCTGGCCATACAGTGCCAGGTCTGAGGATTCGGTGTTTGCTTGGGTCCTACAAAAACAGGGACCACCAGATCTGACCCAAAGGTCCTGATTAAAGTGTGGGGGGATTTGCTTCCTGGGCTAGATTCTGCATGCTTGGAGAACCATGTGGTGTCAGGGTTCCTATTGGATTAGCCACCTGCAAGCTATGTACCCTACTCCCTGTGCTATATCACCAACCTTCAATTTAGTTTTTCGATGACCCTTAACTTAAATATAACTCAAAATAAGTGTATGGTGAAAGATTTAGTTGTGTAAATACTGTATTTAATACTAGTATTTAAATACTAATACTTTATAAATACTAATACTAATAGTATTTAGTAATAATATTTAGTATTTAAATACTGTATTTAATATTAGTATTTAGTAATAGGTAAGGATTCACAATAGATGTGTAAATGGGGAGCTGTTAGAAATTTTTTACACCAAATCGCTTATCCCATGCCGCTGTTCTCCTTTCTGAAGCTACTATGTTCCTACACACGCTGCTGCCTTTGCCCTCCACTCACAGAAACAGTTCTGCCACTCCCTGGGCTGCCCTGGTGCCACCCTGTCATCTTAGTGACCTGTGGTTTTCATTGACGTACCTGCCTAGGCTAATTTGTATAATTACTTTTGTTCTTTTTATATGTTGACAAGTTAAGAGCCTCAAGCAGTTTTGGATCTTGTCTCCTTTCTAGGGGCTCCACTGCCCTTACACAGACACACACACACACACACACACACACACACACACACGCACACGCACACGCACACGCGCACACACACACACTGCCAATC